>JAIPRN010000581.1:43295-76909 GCA_025469175.1 Geopemphigus sp. TES_GeoC_2020
TTCGGGGGGGGGGGGGGGGGAATTTACCGTAAAATCGTTTGGTTTTGACGGTCGGTATCTTAAACGAACAACATTTATTCGCGGGAATCGACGTGATTTTATTACGCCGTTGACGGTTTATTGATAACGCGCAATTAAAATGCGGGGCTCGTGCTTTGAACGTAGAATTTTACCGAGAACGTATATCTGCACCATTTCATATTGAGCGCGAATATTGCGTATTACACGGTGTATATTATTAACGTTTTTTTCCGTAAGTTGGCGTTTTAATTAAAAGTTCCCGACGATAATTCGCTGTAACTGATTTTACCGAACGCGGTGATTAGACGGACGTTTACGAAATGTTTAAAACGAACTGTTCGCGTTTATTCGTAGGAATAGCGTGGGTTATGGGCTGTAAATTGAGGGGGAATAGACGGTTTGGTCATGTTATGAGGAGAGAAAATTCGGAACTAATAAGAACAGGTTATTGGAGATGCGAAAGGGAGATGACCAGAGTAGAAGAGGTTGAACGGGATTGATTGCTAATGTGTGCGCGAATGACGTGGGAGATCGGATCAAGTGGAGGTTGAAGAGCCGGATGGCCGATCCCAAATAGCAAGGCGAGGAAGAAGGAACCGTTCGCGTGTCGATGTCGGATTTTGATTTCTTCGAAAGGGGCGCGCGCGTTTTTTGTTTTTGTTCGACGTTCACTTACCAATTCGAACGCGTACGAAATTCCCGTACGGGAGAATTCGATATTGTTCGCGGACGCGTCGAACGAGATTAATATACTGTTGAAAACCATTACGCGTCGTTGGTAATCGCGTACGTCGTGCACGAGACGGGAAAAAGTCAATAAGGTACAACGAAACCGTTGACGTACGGTGATATTATTTTTGTCCGCGGCCTATATTCGTTCCGTCGGGACGTTACGATCGTTTTCGGTTAGTCGTCCGTACCAAGCGTACTTACCCACGAAGTAATATGGACGGGGAAACTCGTTCGAACCGAACGGATATGTTCGGCGAACAATTTTGTATTGTTCTTGAACAATTACGAACTATACTTACGAATATTACCTTCGGTTTTTTGTACGCTAAACGTACTTGATCGCTATAATCCCCGCGACGGTATCAAAAACCGTCTACATAATCTCTTACCGACTATTTACGAACGAACGCGATTCAATAAGAACGATCGGAAATAAAAAAAAAAACGGTTTAGTTTAATCACGCTATAATAATAACAATTACGCGTTACAGGAACGTCGACGCTACGGACGTATAGTATTCTATATAATAGGTACGTACATAATGACAACGTTGGGCAAGTTTACTCATTCGTTTAACGCGTTAATATAAAAATATACAAGCTACGTTAAATTTCGGCTTTAAAAAAGTTACTCGACTTATTTTAAAAAAATTTCTTTTTCGTTAGAAATAAAAAAAAAAAAAAACGGAAACCGAGATAAGACCTCCGAGCGTCTTAGTCGACACTACGAACAACATTATAGCATTTTCGTGTTACCTATATGGTCGCTAATTAAATTCCGAGACTTTTGTCGAAGTCTACTCGAGGCAATTTAAAAAAAAAAAATAATTCGCCGTGTTGGAGGATAATTTGAAAATAGTAACGCGTTAAGGTAACTCGATCGAAACGAACTTGATTGTTTAACTCGATGTTTATTTTAACTCGTTAATGCCCAGCTTTGCGTAACAATATATATTACATCGTTACGATTAAACGAAGTCACTAACTCGTAATAACTTATAACTTAATTAAATCTCAGTCAAAATCAATAGAGTGCTCCGAACTGTTAGTGTACGTGTGTAACAATAATTATAACAACAACAACAACAACAAATACAGTCGTGAAGATATGCGTGAAATATGTACGCGGTGCAAATTCAGCTCGATATCGATCGATAGGTCCTAAATCGACCTAAACGATTACGCGCGTAGCTTAAACCGTTTGTCGTGACGACCGTTATTATACGGAGTCGTTTTGAAAAATAAAGCTCGGAAACGGAATAATTTCGCGAAAACAACGCGTAACGAAACCACGTTTGAAATAAATATAATCGTTTAGCTAATGCGACGATTAGGAGGGGCGTGCCGCGTTGTGTTTGTCCGACGAATGTCGGAATCGTTAGGTTACCGTAACGTACGTTATTCATTTACACGTCCATTCAGAAGCGTAGCGATGGCCATTCTTGAGGCGTACACAAAGTGTAAGGAAGGGAATGGCCGGTTTTCCATTTCGCCGAGGTTTTCGTAAACGTAATAACGAATAACCGTACGGAGAGCTCGCGGAGACGCGGTAAAATTGTCGGGCGATTAATAATTTGGTCGTCGTAACGAAATTGTTCGTCGAACGTTTCGCGGGAACTAAAAGGATGACGAAAGGAAAACCGTTGCGGCGAATGAAAACGTTTTCGAGTACGAGCGTCGTGTACACAGCCGATACGTGTACGCGCATACGAGATCTACCTAAAATCAGCGGATGTCTAGATGGGGAGGACCGGAAAGATTTCCCGTAATCCGTGTATATACGTTCGCGCGTAATTTTTAGATCATAGTATATCATCACGCACGTATTTCGAGTTTTTCCTACGCGCGGGGGGGGGGAATTTCGTTTCGGATTTCGCGGCACGGCGATCATTTAGCGGGTGTTACAAAATTATTTAACGTCCACAAAAAAACGTATGGCCCGGCGTTTTCCTTTCGGCGAACCAACTATATATAACTAACTATATTAAGCGTTCGACCCGCGCGCGACGGTTATCATAGGTCGGTAAAATGTTCAATAATGTCGAAATTCTAAGCGCGATTGTGTCTTATCGATTCGCGCCGTACAAACACG
This sequence comes from Geopemphigus sp. TES_GeoC_2020, assembly GCA_025469175.1. Taxonomy (NCBI): domain Eukaryota; kingdom Metazoa; phylum Arthropoda; class Insecta; order Hemiptera; family Aphididae; genus Geopemphigus; species Geopemphigus sp. TES_GeoC_2020. The sequence continues at coordinate 46,141 of JAIPRN010000581.1, forward strand.
TATAAGAAAACGTATCGTTTCGGTAAAATCGTAATAATTAAAATTATTATAACGAAGGGCGGGGGGGGTACAATACGGTTCATTATATCGACGAGAATCGCGCGTCGACGAACGATACCGCGGAGACAATTATTCGGAACGAAACGATTGACTGTCCACGCGAAGAAAATTAATAGACGACACATATTGACTACGCCGTCATTTTGTCCGTAGCGACACGTTTTTCGACGTTTTTGAAAACCGTTGGTCGCGTAAATCGTAACGCGCGGGAATTTTCGAAATATTTTCAATTTCTTTTTCTTGGCCGATCCATTCGTCGTTTATATATTTCTTCACCCGTTAGAATTACTTAATTATACTACTAAGGTATTTTAACGTTTTTAAATAACATAGGCCATAAAGCACATATATATATATATATATAATAAAAAAAAAAATACAATCAAATCGCGTACACGTTCCATTACTTGTAAGCCGACGCGTCGATACAATTAATAACGTTCGCGGTCTAATCTAAAAATATATAATCGGGAATGATTCTGTTTTCGAAAAACGCCTATTCCGATATCGAGCCGAATATATATTAATCCGCGTCGTATTTTCGAGACGACCATTTTAGTCTCGAAAACACAAATCGTAATAAATAACGAAAAATACTTAAGTAGTGTTCGGTATGCGCTTACGTTCGTAAACAAAACAAAACTTATTCCAACCGAACGTTGTTTATACGATATTTATAATAATTAATATTTTAGTACGCTATTCGTAACGAGCGGTTTAAAAAAAAAAATGACAAAAAGTAATTTACATGTAGGACTATAAGTACGATAATTGTGTTATTACAATACGAGTTATTTATACGGACTATTGTGACGTTGTTGCAGTCAGTGGCGTAAATTACCTCGAAATGTTGGCCGACGCGGATGACGTCCCAGGACGATAATCGTGTGTGAGGCCACAGAGAGCCACGATGTTGTTCGACGACTTGGCGCCCTTAAAGGGACTTCGCGGATTACTTTTTTAATATTCGTAAAGCTATAATTGGACTTCGAGAAACGACAAGTGCGCTACGGTTTAACATACATCGTGTTATGCCGATCTACCGACAAGCTATTCGCGGACATAATCGAAACAGTTATCGAACGGTATCGCCGTAGTAATTACGACGGTTATTTTTAACGAGATATAATTATAGAGTGTTAATTACGCAACGCGTACGAATATTCTATAAAATATCGAATATTTTCGAAAAGTTATTCGGTGGTGTAAAAACACGGTGGTCGGTTTACGGTAATTACCGGTCGTGGGCGTCCCCGTACAAATTGTTCGCCCGAGACGGTTATTTCACGATTTGGCGGCGTTCAAAAACGCGAATTTACGCCGACGGGCCTTAAAATAGTAAATACGGCACGTCGTGTGTGTGTGTGTATACCAGAAAAAATGCGGGAACCGTACATTTTTAGACCGGAACACGCGTAGAATTTTCGCAAAACGGATTTACACCTTAGCCGCGCGTATATTATTACGCGAAAAGACAAACAGAACTATTATAATTACGAGCGTACAAAGGACTACGAGCATAATGTACAATGTATAAAAAAAAACAGTACCGGAGAAATTTCGGTTTTTAAACGCCGAAATCGGGGTCAGTTCATAGTCCCCCTCGTGAATGGCGGTGGTTGGGGGGGGACTTAAAATATCGGCGAATTTTAATTTCGGAGGTTTTTTTTTCAGTTTTAATACATAAATAGTATTTTTTATTTTACATATCGTTCGTCGGGCAAACGTCCGAGCCACGCTCCACCCGGTCGCCGTCACGGGTGTATTAATGCGGCTTCCAGTCGTTGGCTAAAATAGAAAAACGAAATCGTATTATGAATCCGTAGGTGGCGAACGTTTCGTCGATTTTCGTAGGGGGTGCGTTGGGGGAGGGCTTCCTAATATGAATATCGCGAGGAATTTATTCCGCGAACGTTTACGAAATCGTCACCGCGCGTAATTATAAGTGGCCGTTAGTTAGATGGGACTAAAGCGTTCATGACTTTCGGCGATGAAGAACGTAACGAGCATTTCCTCTTATCAACCGTTCTCGCTATACCCCGAGAACATCCGATTTACGCGTATTCTTGACGGGCTACACATTCGGCTAGTGACGAAACGAACGAGACGATTAAGGCGGCGCCGACGTGTACGCATTTTTACGCGTACGATAATAATAATAATAATAATAATGAAAACGCCGTTCGCGACGAACGACGCCGGGTCGAAACGTTTGTTTTGCGGGCGGGCGGAAATGCTAATGTAACTGTTTTGTGAACTTCTCGACGGACATAAATCGTAACGAATCGTCGGTGGCCAACCTAATCGCCACCTCGAATTAATAATAATAATAATAATGTACTCACCCTTGTAATATACTTCTTTATGCATGCTGGGGCAATATTTTTCGTCGTCCTGTAAACATATCGTAACACAGTGTCCGTCATAATATCGTACCGCCGTCAATATTACGACGATAATAATAATAATCGTCGAGGGGCGGGCCAAACTTGTTTCGGGCATTCGTTCGAAACCGAGTGTCCGTTTCGTTCTTCTCGCCGCGCTTTTAAAACTCCTAGTCGTCACGCGATCACCGACGTACGTATTTTTGGCTCGATAATAACGGTCGGCGCGGACGTTTGAAATCCGAATCGGCGGAAAATGTCCCGGAGGTCAAACGCTTAAAAAACGCGGCGGAATACGCGTATTTAAAACGAAAACGCGCGTATTTATTTATATAAAACGTCCTGAAACTTTATACGCGTATATATGTACACTAATATACATTTCTGTATTCCGGACACGTTTTATTCGTTTTCGTCGATGGCCGTACGTAATATATATATATTTCTGCACTTTCGGGCACATCTCCGGAATCTGCGAAGTCATTTTCTGCGCGCGAACACTCAGTGTTCCAGGTCGTTCGTTGGTTGTTAGATCTGTCTCACGATTGAACACCACACGCACCGTAACAAACGCGGCCAGTCTCTCGGGATTATACGGAGAAAACGTATATTCGTCGTCGACAAACGAACACAGCGACGAGCGTTAAAACGGAAACCGGCGATTATTATATTTAAGGCCTTTAAGAACTATGGACGGATGGCGCGACCGAGAAAACAAAAGGACCGACTTCTAACGACTCGGTCGACGAAGAACACCCTGATCACATTTACCACGAGCTCGCGCGAAAAACAAAAGGCCACGTAAAACGGCGAATTTTGTAGGCGAACGAAAATGAACGACTCTCCAATTTTAGAAGAGAAACTCGGTTCGTTGGCCAGTCACGTGGGCGAAGTGCCGCTTATCGGTTAGCAACGGTCTCTTGTTCGCGAAAATCTAGCACCGACGGCAATCGACACTGCGCGATCGTCAACCGAAACGATTGTTTTTGAAAAGGCCGAGGAGCGTCACGCGCGAACGAACGAGACACCAAATACTACTACACACCGGTCGGACAGACGGGAGGCGTGAGCAATCGGAATTCGCGGCGGTGAAGTTCCTTCACAATGATGAACTTCGCGGGACGTACCAGCTGTCGAAGGCGACATCGTCTGCAAGTGTCAAACCGTAGTGAAGGAAAAACGGACGTACGGAATAGCCGTAAGTACCATCGACGAACAGCGCCACAATAGGGAACAGGTAGCCTCGGAATGATTTAGAACCGGAAACTTCGGATTCTACGGTACCTCCTCGGACATTAGGAGAGTAGTACGGCCGATACTTTTCCTCGATTTGGACACGACCGAATACCCAGAAAGCCGTGTTTCGGCGGGCCATTTTGATATCCAAGTCGTCGGGGTTCCTACGCGACAAATTAAAAACGGGGCGGACTCGTTACCGGCGTTCGCTTCTAGTCTAGAGCCCTGTCACCGAAAGTCCGTCCCAACGACGCAAATAGTCGAATAAGGTGTATATACGGGTGGACGAACGGAGTTTGCGGTCCGCAGAAAGGCGAACGTAGTGGCCGCCAAACGTATCGAAGCTAAAAAGAGGCCGGGAGTGCGGTCGTAGCCGTCGTGTATGTCGCTGAACTGGTGCGCCGGCTCGACGAAGAAGTGGACGGGGATTTTCGGCGAGTTAGTGCCCGAAAATCCGTGTCGGGCTACGTCCTCGGGTACGGTCGCAACTTTTCGATTGGATCGTACGAACTAACTTACGCGGTAAAGCATACATCGAGGAAAATTAAGTAACGACGGTTAGTGAAGAAAGGAAAATTGTCTCTTCGGCTATCCGATACGCGAACGTCGTGCACAGTGCCGTACTTAGACCCGAATTTCGGAATGGGGGGGGGAGGATTAATTTTTAAATAAATAAATCGGATTACCCTAACGAAACAAGACGCAATATGAACGTTTATAGATTATTCATTTTTAACGTTATAACGTGTATAGACGTTTAAAAAATATTTTAGTTTTTCTTTATTATTGACTACAAATGTACGTCGCGTAAGAAATTTATTGTTTCTAAATAATTTTTTTTTGGGGGGGGATTATTCCCCGTCACAGTACGCCACTGGTCGTGTATATTTTGGTTCGAAAATAAACGACGTCCCGGTAACAAATAAATACGGCTCCTCCATATTCGCCGGACACGGTTCCGTGTGACAATTTTCTATTTCCGAAAATAAAGGGAACTCCTCCTCCCCCACATAAAGGGCCGTCGTCTTCGATACCAATTTTCGTTCGTCGACAAACAGATACGCTCAAAAAACACGGCTGACCTTGGCGACTGCCGTTTAAGAAGTATACGACGAATACGGCCGAACATTTTATTATGCTTCTGTGCGCCGACACAGTAAACAAAAATTTCGACAATCGAACAAGCCCGCGAAATTTGAAAATCACTATTCGAACGCAGCTCGTACGAGCCAACGAATCCCGAGACGCCGTCGGTTATAAACCGAGAGAGCGTGAAAAATACGCGCGCGTACGACGTCCGGCGTAAAATATAAAACTACGGCGCGTGCTAACGTCTCGGTTACGTACCTTTTTCAAGTTGAAATCGATATTGGTGCGCACCAGCCGGTTGTGCAGCGGCTGCGGCGGTCGAAAATTATTTCCCAACGGCGCCATCCCTTGGTTCTTGTTGCCCTGCATCAGACTCCGTAGACTGTACAACTGCAAACGCGTAAATAATACACGGCGATGTTAATTACGTTACGTAAAAGCGTAAGTGTTCGCGCGCTTGGTTTTCTCGTTCCGCCACTCCCCCCCCCTAGGCGCCTGTTTATTATTACACAGTTCGTGCCGACAACCCTGCCGTCGACGGCCATATTTAAAATCGTATTTCGGTTCGAAAACCGGTTTAGTTTTTAACTACGGGAAACTCGGAAACGAACGCGAATTATCGATGCGTACGTGTTCCGCAGGGGGTTAGGTTACGCGACTTGCCCGGTAACTGCTGGCGCTAGTAAGCGGACCGAAAACTGTCGACCGGCTCCCGTTCGATCGATCGAATTTCGGTGGCGATATTTATAACGTACGCGGGCAAACATTTTCGGAACGTTTCGTTCGATTTCCCGCTAAATACGGCGGGACGTTTTACGAAAGCGTCGGCGGCGATTTTCAATTTTGTTCGCGAAACAATCGCACAGTATACTGTACGGAACATCACACTACACAACGCGTTCGCGAATTATTAAACGGCTGAACCAACGCGAATAATAAATACGGCTAACGACCATCAGACGGCGTGAATTAAGCGCGGTATTAAAATTGTCGATTTTCGGTTACGATATAACCGTATCTGTATGCGTATGGACGGTACATTACGCGTCGTGGAAAACGTCAAACGTTTTCGAAATGTTTACAGGCTCGCTCCCGCCCGTCCACCGCGCGAATCAGTTTCCAGTCGTTACGACCACAGCCGGTAAACGATTTAAAACGCGCTCGCGTAACAAACTACGAATCCGTACGAAATTGATCGAGTACTAGTCCCTCCGGTACTGAAATAATAATACGACGAACCGTGGATCGTATATAACGTGCAAACGAACTGGTTTCGTCAACTTTAACCTAACCTCGATTAGGGCTGGGTCCGACAACGTTTCATCAATTACACACGTCCGGAGTACACTCTAGTGACTCGCGAATAACTTCGACTACGTTCGACAATGTCCCGAGTATATTATTAATACGGTTTATCGTAATTCACGAACGTATATAAAATCGTCGAAAGTTCACCCGGTAACGCGTTCGGGGTTTTTGAAATTTCAGATCGAAACTGCGGGATAATATTCGCCAAATAGAACGATATACTATTTAAATTTCGTTTTCCCCCTAAAACGTCGCTTAAAACTTTATACTATTGTATAGGCGTATCGCGCAATCATCGAGATAGGTATTTGGGCGGTACGCGACGCGAATATTTTTGAAAAATATCGAACGAAATCGGCGTCACTGTCACGAAATAGTACGAGTTCTTTCCACCGACAATCGTCCCGAGTTATCTATACGCGTGCATGTAAACGGAACGAAGAAAATTGTATTCGATACGACTTCGTTTATTTTTACGATACGCGCGAGGAGGAGCGTAACGATGTTATTTTAGAACCACGCGACGATATTCGTTAATCATTCAGTCCGTCATTCGGACGATTACTTTATGGAACGCGTTTTCCGAAAACAAACTGTCCAAAAATGATTTAATATTCGTCGTTTTCAACGCCGAACATATCGTAATCGAACTACTTTATCGAACGCCGGATGGTAAATTACCGGTAGTATTTAAATCGTACACGATATATCGAACACGTTATTTGTATATACACACGATACATAATTATCGTAAATTGAATAACCGTTAAACTTTGAAATAGAAAATGACGAAATCACGAATATTTCGGGAAAGTTTTTCGCAATTTGTTCGCTCCGAAATAAACACAGAACGACGCGTAATTATAAAAGCACAAAGAGTCCCGCCAGCAGTTTGGCAACAACTTAAATATATTAAAGGAGAACGAAACGTAATTTTCCGTTTTCGTTATTAATTTGTTCTCTGTTTAAAAGGTTAATACCTTGACCAATTCGGCGTTAAACCAAGTCGTGTCATATCGTACAATATCGTTATTCCTATAATAACAATAGTATTTAAATAATTCGTTCGTCCACATATTTTATTCATTTACTTTTAGCGCACGTTAATCTCGAGTTCGAGAGTCTGTTAAACGTTATCGTAGTAACACGGTCGTTATAGGATTTTTCGTCTTTCTTATTCGATAGACCGTAAATTAAACTAAAGTAGTTACGAAAAAACAAAATTCGTTTTTCGAAGTATTTTACGCCGTAAAATTGGAATTATTGTATTCGAAGGAATTCAGAAATAAAAGCGACCGTGTTTTATTTCGTATTTTTTCGCGTCTTTTCCCTTTTGAAAACCGTTTATTATATATATATATATGCACACACGTGTGTATTATACATATCTCGTTTGTTGCGACAAACTCGATACATTATAATTTTGTTTCTTTTTCAACTCGCGGCGTTTTTCCTCGACAAAGCGATACGAGCGGTACGTACAATATAATATTGTTATTAGGAACCCGGGTCGTATTATGACGTGTTTTATTCGCGCAAGACTCGTAAAACGGGCGATACAGAAAATCGTCGACGACTGTTAAATATACCGCGTAAGTACGTTACGCGTACGGTTTTTAGCGGATCGTCGCGGAGTGAAAATACGTAGTATTTGAAAACACCCGTGGCGGTCTAACTCTGAAACGTACGAAACACGCTAACACGCGTTTTGGGCCGTTCGTGAACTCTCTTAATAGTCTTATACGTGCATCCGATACATAACGACCGACGTCCATACGTTTTATAGAAATATTATGTGTACGACAGTACACATTCCTATCGTGTGTTGGAATATAACCTAACTCCGGGACCCGATCGGGACGTTTTTTTGATATATACGCGTATCGTACGTAATTAACCCTTACGAACTAAGAACAGTGTAACGGGACTTACTTGATTTTGGTTAGGAGAGATATTTTATAATATTTCGTAGGCAAGTCAAAATTATTTCGCCGTAGACTGTCGAAATAAAAATAACAAAGTCGAAAAGAAACCGAATTTATTCCCGAAAACTATTCGAACTTATCGGCTTCGTTTTTATATCGTCGCGGTAATCGATTTTTGACATTTTAATTGCAACTACGTTCGTTTTTAAGCTTTTAAACGTTTGTTTCAGTAAAAAAAAAAATACAAAAATTTCTTATTCCCGACATTACTTTAGAACTGATACATTCTAATCTTTTATGACAATTACATTTTATCTATACTAAGCGGCTGAATTTGTAGTTTGTTTGATCTACCATAAGTAGAAGATGTTGGGTATGTAACATACCGATTTTATTTAACGATCAAACGTGACGTTATTTTCTTTGGATTAGGCATTATATTTTAAGGATTGGGCGCATACGCGAAAAATGAAAATAAATTCAACGAATCCGGTATAAGTTTACTTTGACTTAGGTATAAAAGACCGTGTCCATAAATAGAATAATGTCCCGAGCTCCGCTAAATAAAATACTTAGGGACGATTTTGGATTAATCGCTAATACCAGACGGAACGTAAATAGAAAAAATGTCGACTCTGGAAAACACAATTTACGTCTGCTATTAATATCCAAAATTAACCTCGAAAGTAAAATACTAACGTACAATCGTACGTTTTGTTTTTCGTAAGTTCCAAAAGCTCTTAAAAATCTTAAGAGCTTTGGAACTTACGAAATTCGAACGCGATGTGATACCAAAACGTCAAAGTTTCCTACAACAGAAGCATTTCAATTTATCCGCGGTACGTTTGGTAATAACCGATAGGTGAGAAAAACATAAAACTCGCGAACGAATTTGGCTGGATGGTCCTTAAATGATCTATTTTAGACACTTAAAATCGAAACTTATTATTTTTCCCCATTCGTCTTGTCTGGTCAATTACGAGGGGTCGACCACTCTTGTTCTCACCTACAATTTCTAAAAATTATCTTCCACGTACACCAACCACCGCCCTCGTATCCCACTGTTGCACCGCTTTTTTCACCTTCCCCTATTACCATTCACCCACCGCCGGTTTCTTCGTTACTCTTACTGTCCCCGTATTTTCTCTCTTAAATACTCGCGCTAATGAACTTAATCTTCTCTTTGTCTCTCTCGTATATCGTCAGTAATTTGAAGCCATTTCTCCGTTCGAAACTAACAACGGCAAATCAACGAACGTGTAGTTTACTCGGGATGTGAAACGTCAATATGTATAACGTAACAAATTTTTGTACCTAACAATTTTTGTACCGATTGTGAAATTTCAAAAAGAAAAAAAACCGAAATAAGAAAACTCCCGCGAACGATACGGGAGTATCGATATGCGTGTATACGATATGCGTGTATGCATGTATAGGAAACCATTGAAGTGTTCCGAATCCTTTCGTCGTGGACGAAATGTGTAATTATCGCGTAACGTAATAGCGAGAGTATACCTTTTGTCGAATCGATCGCATTAAGACCGATAACATCCGTTTAAATATAATAACGCGCGCGTTCGTTATGTTGATTATGTCGGCCAACGGTTGTTCGAATGCAGCGCGCTAAAGGGTTTTTTTTTAAACGGAGTTATAATTTATCGAAATTCACTTTTTTTCTCCCCCACCAGATGAACTTCTTTAGAGAACTGTAAACCGCGTATTTATATTGTCGAAAAAAAAATCGAGGTATTTAGGTTTTTTTCCGTTCGTCAATTTACGTTAAAAGTTATGACACTCTAAGTGGCGATATAAAATCCTAAAAGTAGAATTATAAACTGTTTTTTCAGCGTCTCAGCGAACGTAATAAGTTAATTTTTGAAAATAAAAGCAACGCGAATTTAATTCGTAAACTTAATTTCACCTTTAGCTCATTATTGGGCTAAAAACGGCGTAAAAAAAACGACGAATGTTTTATTTCTCGAATATTTATATAATAACCGATTACTTCTTTGTAAGATTGTTATTAATCAGTTAGTAGTATCGAAAATCGTCGTATTAGTGAAATTGTTCGATATAAATTATTTATTATAATGTACGCGCCTGACGCCTTTTTTACCGGCGGTTCCAATCGAATATTTATATCGACCGTCTAACGGAACACCGACCGGCACGAACAAGAAGAATAAGATCAACCACCTCGTCCGCCTTTGTTATGCAACCTTAGAGACAAACCTGGTTTCCGATAAATAAGTATACGACGTCAAACCGTAAAATAAAATGATTTCGATTATTTTTACGATACCGTAACGTTAATACCTCGGAGTAAAAAACTCGCGAAAAACGAAACCGAGTTAATTGTTAAGTCTTTCGCTTAAAATTGTACTAAATCTTGCAGAAACGTCGACGACTACTCTATTTTCTATTGTACCATATCACGTCGTTTATAACAACGACTCTTAACTATCTCGTTTCTGGTTCCTTATTTCGATCGATTTTAAGTAATACGTAAACAACATTCGCCTCACGATTTTTGTATCTATTACGTCCAAAATCCAAATAACGACGAATACCGTTTTCGGCGTGATTCTCGATTATTTTCGGGATTTTTCAACGCTTTTTTTATTTTCGTTTTATATTCGCGAAGATTAGAGGAAATCATTTTTAGTGGTTTTTTGTTTTTTTTTTGTTTTTAATCGATAAACGCGTTTAAAGCGCTAAAATCCCGCGCCTTAGACTCATTAAAAATAGCTTAAAACGGTAATTATTTCGGGCTTTTTGTCCAAAACGTCGTCCTTCTCTCGCCAACGCCAAAACAAAAAAAGCGTTAATCGATGAAAATCGATATCGCTCTGGTTACAGTAACCGGTAAAAACGCGTCTTCCGGCGACAAATCCGATTTTGATTTTAATTTCGCGTATTTATTAAAAAACTATTAAAACGCAAAACGATATAATAAGGGAACACCGTCGTTTTTCGTAAAAACGCGTACATTTAATAACGGCAAATGGGATAAATACGCGCCTATTATCGACCGGCGGACGTTTTCATTTTCGTACGCGCGTTTTGTTTTTTGTCGTTATTCGCGTAATCGTACACAGAACCGTAAATAACGTATCGTCAGCATAATATACGGAAGATATAATATATTCGCTATATAAACCGTACGTAAGGCATACACACACACACATATGTATACACGCCGGCGCTCGCGTTCGTTAATTTACTTCTGTTTCGCTAAAAACCGTTTTGTCGTAAGTATAGTTAAATACTGAAACGCGTACGAGAGTTTTAATAACGCGCGCGTTACTGAGAAGCACACGGATATAACTGTTCGAGTTCTACAGTTTTTCAGAGAATTCCCTAAGCGCCGTAAAAGGACCGCGTACGTAGTTTAACAAGTTTTTCGATCGCGCGCGTATTTTTAAAAATTTAAAATATCTCTCCGTCGTTGTTAAATTACGCGTTTGTTTCGACGTCCGGGACTCGGGTTTAGTTTTGCAAGATTGCTCGTAATCGTCATATTGTACGGTGTTTAGTTATTCCACGAATATCACGGCGATTGTATCGTCGGATATCGATCGAAATAAATATTAACAATTTCACGTTGTTGCCCTTTTCGAATATTTTTCTACCAATCCCCTCGTTAAATTTCTTACGGCGCGTAGTTTATCGAAACGTCGTTAATTTTCGGTTATTTCGAATCGCGTTGGGTTCATTCGTTCGGCGGGTCGTCGGGAAACAAATACACGGAGCGTCGTAATTTCCAAGCCATATTCGAATTAACGTCAAACGTACGCTCCGAGACGGGCCGAAAGATCAATTTGTAACGCGGTAATCATATAGCGAACGGACGAGCGATTTATATACGATCGTCCATCAAAAATGTTTATTCGTCCAGTCGATCGGGTTTCGGCCGTTGGTCCGCCAATTATCACCGTACCACTGTAAAAACGCGGTTCGTCGAGTGGCGGGAATAACGTTAAAACACGTTTCGGTCGGGTTTGTCGGGGAAACGAAAATATTATTTTCGCGCGGATACGTAAATTTAATCGGAACGTTTAATGTAATTGCTCGCCGGGTAACGGGATGCGAATTCTCGAATTTTACTAAAACCGTCCCGGGCCCGTACGATATATATATAGGTCGAACAGTTCGTGTTTACAGAGTCCACTTGTTAAAGAGCTTCTCGCTGTTTGGCGGCCGGCCGCAGCCCGCAAAAACGCGATTATTTCGCGCCGTTACGGTGCGCCGGCAGACGCAATTTAAATAATTTGTTTAACGTTACGCGGTCGAGACTTTTGCGCGCGACCGTTTGTCTCGATGTAATTGTCACAACGCATTCCCATGGCAGGGCAACGGCAATGTCGCGGCGGCCATTATTTCGCGTTTAACACGAGCGTACGACCTATATACGGTACAAATCGTTTACAACGAACTTCAGGGGCCCGTCATGATCTGTACGTTATAAAAGGTATTCACTTAAACCGATATATCGTTTATAGTGAACTGTTCGTTACGGTGGCGTATTAACAAAGGGGGGAGGGAGATAAAACACTCCCCTTCGAAAATTTTTAAGAAAAATTCATTTTTCACAAGTCGTATATTTTTAGTCGATAACAACGAAAAACTAAAATATTTTTAAACTTCGGTACACGTTATAATATAACGTGTTCGTTAAAAACGAATAATCCATTAACGTTTATAATGTGTCTCGTTACGTTAGGGTCGTCCGATTTATTTATTTAAATATTAACCCCCTTCCCCCCACCCCAAGGGATTCAGGTCTAAGTACACTGCTGGTTCGTTATATCCGAATATTGTATTAGTATTATACGTAATATAATATTCCGAAGACTACGGCGCGCGAAATATTCGTACCCATGAAGTGTTGCAGGCGAAATTTTTTTTTTTTGAAACTGGGAAGCCAACCGATTCGCCGGAAGACCATTAACGGGATTGTTGTTTAAACTAACTTAAAAGGGTGGCGTGTAAATCTTGATGTTGGAGAGAGGCCCGTAATTTTTTTACTGTACAGCGCTCGTTTCAAATATTTTATATTTATTTTTTGAAATTCCCAATATTGCGCAACGAGATGGTTCCAAATTCACTGGCAACACTGCACGCACTATCATCAGACTAAACTCGTGAAATAATCACGAACTTTTCCTTTATAGAAAATGTCTGACGAAACATAGCGATAATATAAATAGAAAAAATGTTCGAATAAATCCGGGAAAATGAATTCTTTATAACATGTTCAACGCGGCAGTTGTTCTGGAGGTGGTTCAATCATTAAAAATACCGAGAAAGTTTCTTCCCTATAACAACATCCTCACCGTTTCGTTGTAAAAAGGTTTGTATATGTGTATGCGACAGAGAGTGAGAGCGCGTATACCGCTAGAGAGCATAACTACTCTGATACACGTCTGTTTAAACAGCGAGTGTAATGTAGAAATAGTACAACGGTCGTGGTTATAAAAACATATTACCTAAGGTAACTTATCAAATATCGCATTATCATACAGTTTATTCGTTGTTTTCGGCAAATTTTATGTTGCACGTATTCCAACCGCACTAGGAATCTTTCACGCCGTGTTCACTATTAACCGATAGCGAAGCCCTCTAAGAACTTCGAAATATGTTTATAATAACCGAATTGTACGTTATAAACAGTATACGTAAGACATTTTACTTACATTTCACGGGTCCGTAAATTTGGCGTGTAATAACCAGTTGTTCATTATAACCGGTGACGTTATAAACGATTTGTTCTGCATATATATATATATAACCTCAGCGGACACTCATCGAAAACTAATTAGTCTACAATACAATATCGTATACATTCGAAACAATAACGGTACACGAGCGTCGTGGTTTTTTTTCGGACGAGTTATAAGCGAAAATTAAATTTTTTTAAAAATTTCATTTTTAAACGATTTACTCGCGATTTGAAGAACATACGCGTTTTTTAATTGACGCGTCCGAAGAACCGTACGCGCGTGTATTACTTCGCGCGCGGACAATTTTCTTATATAAATCGCCAACGTCGGTACTTATAGAACGTTCACGGAAGACTCTCGTTACAATGTCCAATACGGCGGTATTTATTTTCCAATTTTTTCGTGGTTTCGACGTTCATAATTTAGTTCCGTCGCTAATTGAATAACGTTAATTTTTCGATTAAATTAAGTACCTTTTTTCTTAAATTTGATTTTTCACTTTCGTAGTCTACAACATAAATATAAGTAACTTTTAATTTAACAAACATTTATATATACACTAAATTTATTCAACGAGTCGTACAAATTAGCGAACTTATTTCGCTTCGATTTTTTACGTAATATTTTCAACCTTTGAAATTTTATGCGCTTACGAATCTTAAACGTATACGGAATAAATCAATAATTTCGAAACGTGTTTACGTATAGGTCAATAAACATTAGATTTTCAATTGTACGAAATACAATCGGAAACGATTTATACAATTTTGAATATGTAACGTACACCAAACGTTCGTTTTTTCGGGTAATATTTTATTAAGTTTTCAAATATTTTTAAAGGCTTTTTAAGAGCGATTGTGTCGATTATAATTTTTTATTTATCGTCATTATTGACGGTATCGTTTGAAAATTATAGGAATCGAATTTTCCATTAAACTCAAAATGAAAAAATTGTATTATGATTGTGTTTTAACAATTTATTTTTATTTATTTATTCGACATTTTCTAATTTATTACGGATAAATACAAACGGCGGTTTAACGCTTTTTTTATCGGATTAATTTAAGGATTTCGTCGCCAGTTATCGTTATAATTTGCCGCGTTATAGTTTTATAATTACTTTAATATCCGTATTTATGATAACACGTTGGTACTTTTCCAGTTTATGGGGCGCCCTTTGTTTTTTGCGATGAAGTTTTCGGCGGACGGCGGACTCGGTGACGTTAAGACAATGTTTAGATAAACTTTTTTCGTAGTGTTTTATTTTCGTTTATCGTTTTCAAAAACACGTTTACGTCTTCGAATATAATAACGCATTTCCCGTGATATTTACGCCGTAACGATCGAAACATATTTCGCGTTGAAACGTTGCTAATGTTTTATGTCTTTTAAATTTATAGTTACGAGGTAGATCGACGCAATTTCAAAGTACCGTTTAAGACGTTCCCGCGTAAATGTAACGTCGTACGACGCGAATTTTAAGGTTAAACCGTCTATAAAGAGCGAACACAAGTTACGGCGTAAAAGACACTTTTCGACTTTGTCCATCTTCGACGTGGATATAATAATATTTATCGATTTATATTACGGTCGGATTCATTCGTTACGATTCGAAGGCGGAAATATTTGTTTGTCCCGCGAAACGAAAATTCCGAAAAGACGACGCCTTATCGATAAACTTAATATACATATACATATACATATACATACATACATATATATATATATATATTTGTAATCGGTGCGGAGATTAGGCGACGAAAAAAAATTGCCCGTTTTTATTTGTAACGAAAAACTACGAAAACGTCCGCGAGCACGTTTTACGTCTTTGTAAGGAACCACTTACGCGAAATTCGGCGTGGAATAGCTTAGAAATCGCTAATCGTAGTTTCGCGAAATAGGAAAAAATCTCGCGGTTCGAATACACGTTGAACAAGACGTTAAATCCACGAATCCTTAGCCGTGTATTGGTTCTATTTTAGTGTACTCGTCATTTTTCGTAACCGAACCGGGCGATAAATTTTAACGAAATTTGGTTTTTTACACGCGCGAAATCATTTCGAAATATATAACGTACGGCATCTTAAATGTCGTTCGCGTATAATCACTTTATACGTTCACATGACTCGTACGCACGCGCGTAAATCGATAAAAAACGAAAGTTATTTCGACTGTTTCTCGCGGTTTCGTGTTTTCCGCGACGGTACGTTACATTTTTCGCCAATTTCGGTTTCCATTTTTTCAAAACGGCGAATCCCGAAATTCGTTTTACGCGACTCTTACGGAAGTTGTTCCGAATAGTTTTACGCGTATCGTTTACAACAAAAGAACCCTCCCAACGTCCTATATACCCTGCCACCACGCCGTTACCACCGTCGCGATGCTCGCGTCGTTCGAGTTCCAACCACCCTTCCATACTCACACCCGATAATTAGCTAACCGCGCGGGTGTTTGTCCGAAAGCGTTTCCTTGACGATTTTCGCGTCGTCGGGAATATGATTGAATCACTTCTTACACGCCAACCCGCGCACTTATCGCCCACATGTCCCCCGAGCCCGTCGTCGCGTTTTAACGCCACCCGTCGTATTATATATATATATATTTTATTAAACCGTTCCTGCCGTCGACCGGACGCGGCCGTCGTGTCCAACATTCATTTCGCGTAATAATTTATACGTGCGCGCGGGTTTCGTCTTCGGCCACCGTCGTCGTCGTCGTCGTCGTTGTACTTTAATTTATTATTCGGCAACCGCGTTATCCTCCAGATAACAATCAATCGTATTTTAACGTTTATCCGGCGAACAAATCTCAGATTACAGGCGTGGACGGTTCCTATATTATGTCCGACCACGCGGCTATTATTACGCGTATATTTATTATTAAAATGTATCGTATATGGGCGCGCGAAAGACAAGAAAAACGGAAACGGCGCGAATGCCAACGGAAATGGAGGTAGAAGAGAAAGATGGACAAAGAAAAGACGTTATGTAGATGCGTTCGATGGTGTGCGTGAAGAAAATGCGAGTGACCGGGCGAGGAATTGTCTTTTTTTCTTTTTTGAACTTTCGTCGATTTTTAAAATTATTTTTGTGTACGAAAAAAAATCTTGTACCGCGTTTACCCTTTTGAAATTACGAGCGAATACTTCGGTTCGTTCGATCTATATTTTCCGTTTGTATCTCGTTCACACTGCCCCTCCTCCCACGGTTGTTGATGCCACGGCATTTACTATTATAAAAATCGTAAGTCTTACGAATCGGAGACCAGGGTTATGGTTATACTCTCCGTTTATCTCTCACCCGCCGTAAGAAGGTTCGCGGCGCGCTCGGTTATAGCCGCCGTCGTAGATTTAAAATGAACGGGCGTTTCAATAGTTCATATGGAAATCGGTCTTCTTTGCCGTTTATTGCCAGTAAGGGAATAACAAATTACGGAAAAAACACTCTTTTAGGATATTCGCGGTTACGGCCTATTGTTTTTTTTTTCGTCAATATTTTCCTCACATCATACGCCACAAGTGCGTGTATACATGTGTAAGTATGATTATCCCATGGTCGGGACGGCACGGGGACTAGAATTATGTAAATGGCGTAAAGTGCTGGCGTTCTTTGGATCCGAGGGGGGCCTCCGCTCACGCGGTCGTATTTTGATACCGTTAACCGCGCGCGGTTTCGGCAATATATTACCATAATCATACAGGAGGACCGTTCATACTGACTACCGGTCATCGGCCTTTCAACCACTCCGTCAATGTACCTCGCGTAAGACATTTTCCGTACTAGTCGGACATAGTTATCCCTCGTGTCGCGCGTAATCTGACCTATAGAATGACGAGAACGCGTGTCGGCAAACACCGACACGCGAAATTAATGGACTCACAAGGGGCGGAAACGGCGGACCTACGGACAGTTTTCGGTCAGCGAAAACTGGGCCGTGCGACGGAAAATAAATAATTTTTTCAACCGTTCGTCGCGTTCGTTTTTCGAAATAGTAACAAATAATCGGGGCCGTTTTATTTTTTAATTTTTATTTTGCTCGAAAATGAGAACGGCGTAGACAACCTCAACGCGTCTTATTATTGGCCGTGAACGTATGAAAAACACTCCGATAACCTCGGCGTTACTAAAAATGACGACAATAACCGACACCCGGTGGTCGTAGTATATCGCTTATTAGCCGATAGGTAATTCCGATAATCCGATTATAGATAGCGTTTTGTAGGCACGTCAATTCTCGATCAAAAATGTTCGGCGGCTAATTATCGACACAATACCGTCGGTATCCGCGTGCTAAACGAACGGACCTTATCACGTCCGCGGTGGTTTCGCGTAAGTATACTAATGACGTTCGCGGTAACTATTAACGGACAAATTGGTCACGGAATCGCGGTATGTATTTGACGGTCGTGGCGGTAAATGTTCCGAACAATATATTCGGCCGATAACGGTCGGCTTGACCGACGGACTCGTACGTTAAATCGTCGAGACACTTCGTTTAAAACGCGTTAAGCGTTCGCGGCGTTTTTCAGACGCTTAACGTTTCTTCACACCTTCTCTAAATCTAGGCGCGTCGTTCGTAACCGCTACGTTATTACGGTTATTTTAATAACGAGGCGACGTTAAACGATACGTTTATAAGTATATAAGTACGCGATATTTACTTGTTGTTTAGTGATGTAGATCGGTTTGTTTAATATTAACCAAGTAACGGTCTCGTGACACGCCGGCACCGTGGTCGAACCGTCGTACGTCATATAATGATTGGTGGGCGGCATCAAGTCGGCCACCGATAACCGTTTGACGGGCACTTGGTCACCTATAACGGATTATTTACGTAACAACGAAATTATTTACGTCCAAACGATATTGTTATAGAATTCTCGTTCGAGCCGTACGTTATTTAACATTATATTAGGACTCGCGCTCAGGCACGCGAAGTATTCGAATAAAAGTATTTAATACGGTGTTTCGCTAATCGAGCACTTATCGAAATAGTTTTCGAAATATATATATTTGAATGCGTTATTTAAATCGTTTATTTTCGTATGTTTGTTTTTTTCGTCAAATAGTTTTAGTAAAGGATACGAAAAATTCTAGAGAATATTTGTCTGATTATAAT
Organism: Geopemphigus sp. TES_GeoC_2020; assembly: GCA_025469175.1. Classification (NCBI taxonomy): domain Eukaryota; kingdom Metazoa; phylum Arthropoda; class Insecta; order Hemiptera; family Aphididae; genus Geopemphigus; species Geopemphigus sp. TES_GeoC_2020. The sequence continues at coordinate 64,984 of JAIPRN010000581.1, forward strand.
AATGGAAATTAGAAGTTAAAAAAACCGTGAAAGTATTTCACGAGTAGAAAATATTCTGGCAGACGGTCGCCCTCGTTATATACCGCGTGTATAAAGAACAATATCGGTTGTATGATATATTTTAAAAATTGTACGTTTTAAATTAAACGCCGAGTAAGTCCGATTAGAAAAACAAAATTTGTCCACGTCGTTTATCAAAAAAAAAAAACCCGCGAAATATTCGAATACGTTTTACGTTATTCGAACATTTTTGCCGAAATCGTCTTAAATAGACCGGACGCGCAATCGTAACGTCGTCACACGAATCAATTTTGATTTCGATTACTTACCTCTGTATTTAATCATGTCCAAGTGATCGGTTAGTATCCGTAATTCTGGATTCGACAGGTCCCCGAGCTGCATACAAAAACAACAACAAATTAGTTTGTACGATAAAATTGGATTTAACGCGAAACGAATTGTTACCGTTGTTTTTTACGTCACAAAGAGTACACGATAATTATTATCAAAACGGACGGGAAATTATCGTATCGTCTAAGCATTCGTTAATGTACTATTGTACTAATTGTGCGCGCCTACACGAATCGAAGCGCTTAATATATTATTGTTTTCTTACCATTATAAAAAAAAAAGAAACGAAATATCGTACACGATTATTATACCGCGATATCGTTTCGAATATATATATATATATATAATATTGTTCGAAGGTACTCGAAAAAAAGAAAAACAAACTACTCGTCCATAGTAATTGGACGTAAAAACGGGCCGCGAAATTTCCCGACATTTTTCCTTTCAACAAACTTCATCGACAGTGCGTATAAGCGCATAATATATAGTATCGGGCGGTACTAATAATTATACGCGTCGTTTGACCATTAACGCCGATCGTACCATTCAACCTTCGCGTACGAGGTGTACACAAATTATATTCGAGTTCGGTCGGTTATTTTTGAAATAGGGCGGCGGGGGGGGCGCAACGTACGGGGGAAATTTCATAAATATGAACCGCTTTGGCCTGTGCGTCGCGAACACGGTCGTTAATAATATTCCCTATCGCTTCTACGCACGTGCGTGCGGCCACTGTCCGCGCGTTCCGAATAAATATATTGGCCACCTTTTTTTTTTTTTTTGTCTCCCTTGTCGACCGTCGTCGTATTAAAAATAATAATAACGAATCGCGTTCTCGAAACGAACACTAGTTTCGTATTACGTGTACAATTTAATAATGACGCGTACGCTCCGGTTCGTTTTTCAACGAGACATTTCGAGTTTCGCCGGAATTGATGGCCGATATTTAACGCGAGCTAACGGGCGATACGTATTTGTTTCGAACAGTTTTCCGTATTAGGATTTTAAGAGTTATTTTTTCAAGTCGTTTCTTAACCACGCCGGGGAATATCGCCCCAAATACTCCGCGTGTAGGGCCGAAACTCACGTTTATATATGACACACCGCCGGTAAATCGGCACAAACCGTTTAAACTCCCGGTAATTCTTAAAAGCGAATTTTCGCGTTAATCCCGAGTCGTTCCGTTAGCGGATCGAACGCGTTTTCTTACGAATTCGTCACGCGGCAACTACGAAGTTCCGTCAATATTATTAACTCGTAAACAAAGTTGGCGAAAACAAATATGTCGACCGTTCGTGTTCGGTAATTCCCGACGTTTCTACTTAATTACTTTCGTTCGAACATTTCGCGCTATATAGGTACACATATATACCTAAACGTTCAAACGAAACGAGTTTCCGGCGAATTTTTATACAAGACCTACGACGATCGCGATAATATGTAACGGGACGGAGTGATTTCGGAGCGAGTTGCGACGCGCAGAGGTCGACACGTACACAACGTAGACGCGCGTTGCGTAGGCCGTGTACGGTTATCCGATTTTTCGTCGTCGGTCGGTGTTCGCGTGTACGGTATTGTTCGGGCCGACGACGAAAAATTCGATCGAGGAAAAGCGAGGGGAATTACATTTTCGAAAAACTTTTGTTTCGCGCGTAGAACACGCACGCGCGTACGTACAGGGAATGAATACGTATATACGTTTTCCCAGGACGGACGTTATAATATTTGCTATGGGCCGAACGACGACGACGACGACGACGACAAATACTTTGGAAAAGTTATTAGTTTTCGACGACGACTCGATCTTATTATTGGTGTACCCGTACGCTTTCGATTTCATTTTTCCCCTCCATACGGCGCCGAGCCAGAAATTCCCGGCGTTTTTCGCGCACCGGCTCTTTAACAGCCCGTCAAATACGTTTTCGTACCGGAACGACGTATTCAAAAGCGGCAATTAGAACGGTTTCCCTTTTATTTGTCCAATATGGTCGTATAGTGGAGTAGTCGTGCGTAGAGCAAGTAAACGTATTCGCTCGACCCGTAATGCAAACGTACTTACATTTATTAAAAATTCCCTGGTCCGAATTTGAAAAAAAAAACCGTTCGTAAATAAAAGTAAAAAAACCAATAGCTTCGAAACCCTTAAAAATCCAAGTCCGATTTTTATTCTATCTTTTTTAAAAGCGCGGGAAATGGAAATTATAAATCTATACGCGTATTCGTCGTTTACATTTTATATTATCTACATACGGACGGTGTCCTTCGACTTTGAAAAATGTTAGAAACGGCTTAAACGGTTCAAATAGTGACGCTTACAACAACTAAACTAAAACATTATCAGTTTTTTTTAACCGATCGCCTAACGTTGTGTTTACAACGAATCGATTGCGATTGAAAACGAATCGTATCGGTTTTTGGAATATAGTAAGCGACAGAGGATCTCGTAGTCCGCCTACGACGTAAAAACGAAAAATACGAAATTCCGAAAAAGCTTCGCGTACAACGATTCGCCTTCTAAACCGTCGATAATTTATAGCTTCGCGTCGTATTATTATTATTTTATATTTTTTTATCGATCGTTTAGTTTTTCTTTTCGATTATCAACAACTCTACTCGGAGGAACGTCAAAAGCAATTCGTTATTTAATATATTTTAGCAACCGACGGAATTATTTTACGTGCAATGCACGCGATGGTCACGCATTAGCCGATATTAGCCACGCGTTATATACGGTAGCGAACATTTCGCAAAGTTAAAAGTCGAAATGGATGTCTTATAAAAACCGACGCTTTTCATAAAACAATTTCGAAAATAACGACGAACACGAAATTACTTTTACTCGTACGATATATACGTATATAGTTAGACAGTTAGATTGACAGGGCGAAATAGACGATACGAGCTATATTTAAAAAAAAATTTCGTTTCGTTAAATAGAATTTTAGAAACATTTCTCTCGATATTTGATCAATAATTTGTTTGTGGTTACGTAGGTGCGTAATGTACATCTTGTTGGTAGATATTTTTATCGTTAGCGGTTCATATTACACGAATACTAAGGCGTGCCATTAACTAGTTAAAAGTTGAGTTAACGCGTTCATTGTTTCAAAAATTGACTTCGAACTCAATGTTGTCCGGTAACGTGTTAACCGCACGTTAATTATTTTTACGAAAGTATTAATTAAATTAGCGACGACGTAATAAAACCGAAGTGTGGTTCGTATAGCGTTTGATAATGGTAAAAATAGGTGCCAAAGACGTTGGAAAGTGTTGTTTCGATTTTACGTTATAATTTTTTTTTATCGGCCACGATTTGAACTTCTAACAAAATTAACTTTCATGGTCAACTTTGAAGCGCCGAAGTCAAAGAGAAAAATGTAAGTGATTCTTAACCGAACGTACATTTTTTGATAATTACGTCGATTCGGAGAGCCGAACAAATCGGTCGACCTAAATAAACGATACGAAACAATGGAGTAGACGAAATAGCTCGTTGGCGCAAGTTATTAACGTAAACAAATTAGAATAGAATCGTAGAAATTGCTTTTTGGTTTAAGAAAAATCGAAATTTTAAATGCACAAAGCCGTATGTTCGTAACACTGTGGCGCGGTAATTATTTTTAAATTATCGTCTAGAACCGTATGTATCGTACGCGTCCGGGAATTCTGAATAAACGTGCTGTATAATAAAACGTCGAAGGAAGTCGAAATGTTTTACGAAAATTACGTTTATAATAATCCAAAAAACGATATGTACACGTATTTTGTAAAATTTCGGGTTTGAAAAATCGCGCGTGATATATGGCGCGAACGCGATTTTTGTTATTTACGCGTAATTTCACGAATATAATATTATTAACGTTTAATTCTACGGACGAGTAGTAACGAACTAACGGTAAACGCGTGATTTACGCGCGCCAATATGTCCACACTGATATAAAATAAATTGCCGTTAATTATCCGCGCCCAAATGTTAGCGCGCTGGTGTTCACGTAAAATTAAACGATACGACCGCGCGCGTTTTAGGTAAACACGTTTGCCGAGTGACGTTTAGCTCCAAAATCCGCCACCGCCGTTACCGCGAGTAGACCGGCCGGTGTTGCGGTTCGTTTCGCGCACGACGACGTCGCGCTATTAAACGGAACGCGAAACGATTTTCGTACGTATTGTTTGTCACGAGCGCGCGGTGCGGCCGACTCGCGATTTGTTTTAATATTTTACGGTAAACAAGTAGAACGCGGCCGAGTTGCCGACAATACGCGCGCCGCGTATAAAATATTCAATTACTGGCGCCGGTTTTTTAGCCTCGGCGTTACCGGTAGGCCCGATAACTCACTGTTGGTCTTGCGTATATAAAGTGTTTACGCATTTACACACACACATATATAAAGGGATGGGTAGAATACAAATTTTTTTCAAATTTCTATAAACGAACAAACGAAATTTCAAGTATCATATCACCCAGTCGATAAATATATACACACAGTTGCAACGGCGTACTAACGGAGGGGTTTTGAGGATAAACGCCCCACGCCCGAAAATTTTTAAAAAGAATTAATTTCCTACGAGACGCATATTTTTAATCAATAATAACGAAAAACTAAAATATTTTTAAACTTCAATACGCGTTATAACGTTACAACAGGTTCGCTAAAAACGGATAATCTATTAAAGTTTATAATAGGCCTTGTTTCGTTAGGGTTATCCGATTAATTTTTTTAAAAATTAACCCCCCCTACCAAAATTCAGGTTTAAATACGCCACTGTACAGTGGCGAAAGCATACGTACTCGATATAATCGTTATCAGTCGGTACACGCGAATAATACGTTATGTTCGAGAGCTGTGTTAAAAATAAGATTTTGTATTTTTGATCAATCGTATACCGTACGATATTCAATAACGTTTATACATCGCTATAGTCTTAAACGATGTATTCGGATGGACAGAACTAAGAACGTTGTTGAGTTATTGGTTTTGTTTGATTAGCTTAACGACTCGTCCGTTGATGTGGAAACACGCTTCGGTGTTTTAGGCCTACGTTGTTCGACATTTAGCCGTAATTGAATGACGACATCGTTTAACCACTTTTGTTTTTTCGAAAAAGTTATTCAAATTTGTAGTCGCCACGAAACTAAAATTTTAAATAATTCTGTATATAAATGGTAGGTGTTATCGCTAAAACAATGATAAAGTGTTACCTAGAATCAAGGTTATAGAATTTGTCGGCGAGTTAAACGATATACATTGGTCAACGGTCTCGGAGTGGAATCCAGTATATTTCCTCGCGGGACGAAATTTACGTTTACAAAATGGTCGGCGACGGAAAATATTTCGGATTTTCTAAAATGTACCGTCCGACGTTGTTTTTTTTTAATAAAAAAACCAACCGACGCGTAAACAACATATTTACGAAATCGACATTTACAAATCTAAAAACGATTTTTAAATATTGCCTTTGGTTATACGGAACCGCGGCAAAAAATGGTCCCGTTTTATTCGTGTTTGAAGACATCTTCGTATTTTATTTTCGTATCGACAATTTTCCCGTTATTGTTATTCGGTTTCGTTCCTATTCGGAAACGGTTTGTTTTCAATCGAACCAACTCCGGACGTTATTTATAAAAATACTCCTTAAGAAACATCCGCAATTCCGCGTAAACGCTTCGAGCAAACACGTAATCCAACCGGCGAATAAAAAATCCTAAGGCACCACCACCGGTCGTCGTCCGAATGTCGACAAACGCGTTTTCCCAAAAAAAAAAAAAAAACCGGGACAATTTCGTTTAAACGAACACGGCGAATCGCGAATGCTAAGCGTGTCCGTAAGCAAGTTGGTCGCGCCGAATAATTATAGATTTTATTCGAAATTCGCGCGCGCGTGTTACTTTTATAATTTAATAAATTTTCGGGGCTTAAATGCGTCTCTGGTTTTAAGCGGCGGCGTTCCCGTAAGTTCCGGGCAACTATTTATGCTACGGAAACTGCGCTATATAAAATATAAACGATTCAGGCGCGTACGACGCGAGTTTATTTGTACAGAACGAAAAAAAGTTTCGATTTTAATTAATTCGGGCTACGTAGTAAAAACGATCTTTTTATTCTCGTCGTAACTTATATATTAATTATATATTACGTTGTAACGAAAAACGCGTATTCTGTTAAATTAATAAACCCATCGCCGCCGCCGTTAAGAGCGTAATTACTGATTTTAGATTAAGCCCTACCGATATTTTTCGAGTTCTTCCGACAAAAGTTTTAAACTCGTAACGTGTTCGCGATACATAGTTTTTGATATTTCGTTAATATTTTAACGAGTTTATTGTATCGAATCGTAACAATAATTACGAATATTATACGTGTTTACAAGTAACGACGCGATTTATTAGTTGGCGAAACGGCGCGGAACTGACCCGCTCGGGGCATGTCGGCCAAATTTTCAATCGTTTTATGTTCCGTCGGAATATACGCGAAACAAAGAAATAAAACATAATTATAACGTAACGAACGTAGCGAAAGCGTTCTCGTTTACTATATTCGATCAGAGTACAGTACGTCGTGGAATTTTTAATAATCGTAATTCGAATATCCGACGTTATGTTCAATAACAGACAGTAAACAAAAATAACTTTATATATATATATAAAAAAAACATTCGTATAATTTATTTCCCAAGTATTTAGAATACTCGAAATTATTAATTTCTTCCGTATATAAGCGGGGGGAAGAAACACGAGTATTAATAGCCCCACTTAACGAATAATATCGGAACACGTTGCGTAATTCAAAATAAACGTAGTGTTCGATGTGACGATAAACGATTCGAACAATTTTCACTCGAATATTTTACAACACTGAAAGTTCCTACAGATATTTTTACGCGCATATATTATGATCTTTTTGAACTTTTAAAAATAGATTTCCTACAAAACTCGAATTTTTAAAACGCGCCTACAAATCCGTCCGATGACCATTTCATTTGCTGCTGGGTCGGACGAGTTTTTTCTACGTATAACGAAGTTTTCCACAAAACGCGTATTTGTTGGTCAGCAAACATACAAAACGATATAATAAACGGCGTTTTATAGTTTTAAATGCGAAACGTTTACTTAGATGTTTCCGTAGTGGCATAACAAATCGCCCATTTACCAATTTCGTCGATACAATAAGACCGCCGGCTTAAATAAATAAACATACGGGTCAGACGTCAAATTCGGTTTGTCGAGTACACGAAACACAAGCGTATAGATTTAATAAAATACGATAAAAACGGTACGATACCGACAACAGCGCAGTACTTCTCTATATTATCGTATAATACGCTAAACGCCGCGCGAAAGAAAATTATTCGGAACGTCGCCGTATTCCGCGATTTTGTGTTGGGTTGATTATTAGGTTGTTCGTTTGTAGAAGGATTGTCCGTCTGCGCACTCAACCGTACCCGTGTTTGAATAAAGCGCAGAAGGTACGCACGTCGAAGGTTGCACGATTTTCTAGCGTGAAACGTCTATAAAAATTGACGAAATATTCCACCGTCGAGTACGAGAATTTTTGTACGTAATTCCGTTAATTTCTCGTGTTTCGCGAACGATTTTTTTAGTTTCGGCGTAAACGACCTTTCATTCCCGTCCACCCCCTGAATCAGATTCACTCGGTTTATTCGTCCCGACGCAGGTTACGGGGCCCGGTCGTACGCGCCATAATTATTTGACGATTCGTCGCGTAACGTTAAACCGTCGAAGTCGCGGGGCCGCGCGATCGTTAACAATCGATCGTACGTCCGATGAAAAAACCGGACGATGTTTCGGGGGTACGCTTTATTTGATACTATACGCGGTTTACGGCGGGCGCGCGGTATTAAACCGAATTACCACCTCCCGATTCCGCGTCGTTTTCGTCAATTATTTACGATACCGGCCGTATACACACCTGTATGATATATACACCCGATTTAACGAATCGTTGTTAAATTTTAACGACCCGAAATCGGACGATTAACACTACACACGTGTGTGTATATATATATGAAACAACGGACCCTGTTTAAACCGATAAATAATATTACGGAGGAGGTCCGTTAAAAACTTTATCGACCGTGTCGTTTTTTTTTTTATATATTTAAACGAACCGTAACTAGATATATACGTACGTACGTATATGTATTGTATACAAACGAGATAAAGTAAGGATTTTTTTTCCGATCGTTCGCATATTTTTCCGTACGAACAAATACAAACGACGTACAAATACAACATAGCCGTTTCGGTTATTGGCGCGGTATTCGTATCGATAATGCGCGCGCCGGGAACGGGACCGTACGCGAACGGACCGACCACGGAACGTGGCGCTTGGGCTATAAAATCGGGAGCGCCACGGCGCACGTCGCCGCGGGATACGGACGATTAAGAACGCGTAAATCGCGGCCAATTATTACGCGAGAGGCCGTCTCGGGGACGACGACTAGGCCGAAACAATAACGTCTTTAATACGCGTCTCGATTTAAAATTCGCGTCGTCGACGGCCGTACCGAACTATACGCGTGTACGAATAATAGAACAACGATCCTCATTCGCCGCTTACCTGCAACAGTAACGAGACGACCACGATCCCGTGCGACTTTTGTACAGCGTCCGAGTAGTTGGCGAACAGTTGCGAATTAAAACTGAATATCTGGAGCTGGACGAAAACGAAAAATCCGTTATTAAAACAGGTTTAAAAGATCAGCGGAGAATTTTATCGTAATAGCGTACTTAATAACAATTAAGAACCAGTATAAAACGATCGATATTATCCTAAAAGTAATTTACGTAGTGCTTTTGAAGATATCTATATATATATACGATTATTAACAGATTTTTTTAGAAAATAGAAAATACTATTTAATTATATTAGTTTTTGAAAATACAATTTTTAAAGAGCCTCTTTCAATAAAACGTTTTATCGAGTCGTGTGTAGGAGGAATATCCAGCCAATAGTATATCGCCTTATTTCAATTCTAAAAAATTTATAATAAAAATAAAATTATAACGTAATTAATAATTTAACGAAATCGTATTTTTATTATAAAAACTACAAATCACGTAAATAAACTACGTTGTTTTTCGTCATTTAATCGACGTCTTTACATCTACTAATACGCGGGACATCTATTTTTGAAATACTTTCAAACGCGCCAAATTATTTCCAACTTACAATACGTAAAAAGGCATCTCATATCGTTAATGAACCTAAAAAACCTAATTAAAAAACGCTTATCGTTTTAAATTTCCCGTTTAATAGGTATTTATTTTTTCGTTAACCTTATTACCGCGTCGTGGGTTTATATTAAAAATGAAACGTCAAATATACGCACGTACAAATTTGGAAATTTTTATCGAATTATTTGAAAATTCGTCGCCTAGGGTTCTCCATTCAATCTACCATTGACGATTCCCGAATATTATTTGCCGTACGCGACACATTTTCTACCGGTACGGCGATATAAATGGGAACAACAAATTTGACGTACACATCGTACGCGAAAACGGAATATTCTATTACCCGATAATTAAATATTCGAAAATACTAAAATCGCGACGAAAATGTCAAAAATTGTTTCGATAGTCGCGTAAATTACCAAACACGAACGAAAAAAAAACGTAATTTCGAAAAAATAAAATGTTTATAAAAAAGTACTTTTCGACGTCGATATAATAATATCTACATTGCATTGGGTATTTTGACGCAAGTTCGATATTGCAGTATAAATACTTAAAAAAGGGACATTTAAGTTAATTAAGTTGTCACGGCCAGATCGAACTTCAACATGTCGGGATGACGATAAACGTACAATAACGCACAAAGTCGAGGATTTTTTGCATTTTCGATTGTTTATATTTTCCGCTCGTGTTATCTAATATTGAATAATAATAACACGGTGCTCTCGGAATGTTCAGCTTTACACGAGTATTTAGCTGTCGCTGTCAGCGTATAAAATAATATTGTATTTACTGTTGTCCAGTGACATTTTTGGAAAAAAAAATACGCTCGGAAAACGTTTTATTCGGAATATATATAAAAATCGTTCTCGATATATCGTTTTTTTCCGAATAATAATATTTAATAATCAATTTATAGTAAGTAAATATAAATACAAACGCAAATTATAATTATAATCGTTCACGAGAAACTCCACTATAAGCACTCAGTTCAGTCACAAAACCACTTCAGAAACATTTTAGAACCTAGTAAACTAAAGGTTTACGAAATTTGTTTACGATTTTTGATTTTTTTGACGCGATTCTATCAACGGATCGTTTCTTCGTTCAAGTCTCCTGGTATATAGAAGGAATATAATATATAGGTACTTATCTAGCTATTTATCATGTTCGTTTGTTATTCCGTAAGTTATTTACCGATTTAAAAAAAAACATATTTACGTACAATAAACAAAACGAAATTAATTTTCGTTTATAAATTCCTAATAAAATAATCACTCTGTATACAACATATTTCGCGCACGTACAGTAACGGAATTTCGATTTCGCTCTCGTCATTTGAGAGAACATGACGTGGAATAAAATTTTAACGTTATTAATTTAACTTTGCCGGAAACGTGCGTTCGGTAGAATAATCGTATCGTTGGGTATTTGCGGTTACGCCATCACGTTACACATGTTTCAATACTTTGTTGTATTCATAATTGTACTAAATGAAAATGTCAAGACAACTATAAGGTATTTATATTTGTAATTAATATATATATAAATACATTATAACGAATTGTTCTTTGAATATATATAAATGTCGGTCAGTTACAAAGGGCGTTGTTTTACTTCAAAATACGTCGCTTGTATTAGAAAATATTAAAAAATACGGGTTTTGGGGAAAGAGAGCGCGGTTTTTTAGCGATCGATAATTCGCCGACGTATCGTTTTTTGGTAAATATAGCGAAATTTTTTAAATATATTTCGTACAAAAAACGTTAGGAGGTTTCGTCTAATCGTTTCGATTATTTTTAATTGCCGGAGCATTTTAATTTCGAATAAGGTTAGTTACGTTTTCAACGCTAACGTCGTTGACAACGACGTAAGTAAATGTTTTTGTGAATAATATTGTTTTATATTAACTTAATTGTACTAGCGAACCCTACAAATTTTCGCGTTATAGTTAGAGGCTGTCGGAGACGCACAAAGACGGAGGAGGGTAACGTAATAATTGTAATAATTTGTTTACTTCTGCCGGAAACGAATAACCGTTTATCGAGTGTTCGGAGCCCATTTCGTCTTGCTGACCGTAGTGTATGCGAATCTCGTACACTTCGTATTTATACGACAACGGTCCACCCGTGATGTTTATGTGGTTTTTGGTGCCGTTCTCCAAGTAGAACATGACGCTGTGACCGGTGTTGCATATTGTACCGTCCACCTGCGCGAAATACGAAAAGGTTTGTTGTAGCGTCGAGGCGGCTTCGAAGTGGTTAGACGTTCGGCGAAGACCTTTTACGCTCTGACGAAACCGTTAGGTCGAAATTTCGTAAAAATCTATAATTCGTCGACGCCGTTTTTTTTTTTTTTTTTTTTTTTTTTTTTTTTTTT
>JAIPRN010000582.1:0-76874 GCA_025469175.1 Geopemphigus sp. TES_GeoC_2020
GTGTGTGTGTGTGTGTGTGTGTGTGTGTGTGTGTGTGTGTGTGTGTGTGTGTGTGTGTGTGTGTGTGTGTGTGTGTGTGTGTGTGTGTGTGTGTGTGTATAATGTGCACACACAGCGTTCGTGATTGCTACCTTATATTATTTTAACCGAATTCACGATTTATATGAGTAAACATAAAATTCATTTAGATATTTTTCGAAATAATTACGAATCAATCGGATTATGTGTTTACGAGCGATAATAAAAGTCATTTAAATCAATAGAATAATTATTGAATAAACAATTCTCTAATCGGGATTTATTTATGATAAAAACATTTAATAATTGTCGAGTCGGTCGTAACTAAATATGGGTTAAACGACTATTTATATTCGTGCGCAGAGACGATTTGACGGATTTTTAAAAAAAAAATATGTTAGCATTCATCGTGGATTGCGTATTGTAAAGGTCACCAGCTACACGCGTATCAATGTCGATCATTTTTTGTTTTTATTAAAATCTACTTTGCGGTAATGACGATAGTGATTACAACCGACCTGTGTTGCTGGGGCGTCCGGTCGCGTTGCCGCCGGTTCTTGAACCAATTGCTGACCTGTGTGAGTGTCAGGCCCGTCCGTTTAGCCAGATCGCGTTTTTCGTCCGGCGTCGGATACCTGTTTTTGTGGTAACAATCTTTCAACGCATTCCTCGACTTCTCCTTGAAGCAATACACCGTCTCCTCGCCGTCCCATATGGTCTTCGGCAACGGGTACTTCTTGCGCAGTCGGTATTTGTCCACGGCGCCCAGCGAACGGCCGCGGATTTTCTCGGCCTCCAAATAGTGCGCCTTGAACCACAGATGTTGCAGCTGCACGTGGTGCCTCGAATCGAAGCTCTGACTCTCCAGTATGGCGTACAGCTCGTGAAACGCATTTCTGTACAGACAATATATAATGTTATTATGCGTATTTAATGCGTACATAGTATAACATGTACCGGATCGATCCTCGAAGTTTGATCTTAGATTAGTATATTGAGTGTTATTAGTTTAAGAGAGGGGTGCACGATGTCACTGTCGAATCGCGTGTATGAACCCGGATCACAATTATATTTACCGCCCTCCTTCCCACCACCCGAAATAGACGCTTATTTATTATTATTCAAATTTTACAGGCCATAAGCGAATTGTTCCACGCAAATCGCCAACGTTATTTTCGATAGGTTTTAATTTATACAATTTTTTCTATCGAAGTAATTAGACGAAGCACTTTAAAAAAACAATATCTTTTTAGATTTTAGGAATTTCGAGAAGAGGTTTTTTTTTAAATTTCGTATTTGAAAGAATTTAAAGTATTTTGTTTCCAGCGACTAATGAAAAACGTAATAACAGTATTGCGAATATTAAATATCATACGAGATACAAAAAAAATACGTATACATCCCAATAACGTTTTCACCAAACGGCTAATTAGATTTACTACGAATTATTGTTTTAGCCGAAATAACGTACAACGTATTTTGTGAACGCGTTCCGAAAGAATAAAACCACAAACGATATGGAAGATCGATAAATTTCAATAAAACAAAAACCGTCGAAATCGCGTAGCATTATTCATCGTAGATAGTAAATGTAGGCGCCCCAAGTACCAGGTCCTATTTACTCTCCGAAACTGCGTCCAAGTATAATCGCACTGTCCACAGACCTACACGCGTATATATGTATTCAATTATTTATTCGTTTACGTTTTTTCATTTTCCGAAAAAGATAGCGCGCGCTTCTTCGTTTCGCTATTTATCGCGTCGGCTGTGTACATTGGTATTCGTGTAGTATATATTTTCACGCGACGTCACCGATTATTGCTGACCAACGGTCCGAAAACGGTCCATATATTACAGATAACGTGAAGTTATTAGCGTCCGTTTACAGTAGTACGTTTCCGAATTCATCGTTAAGAAAATTGAGATTACCATCCGTTACATAAAATACGCGCGAATATAAAAATTACATTACCGTTGTTATTGAATTAATCTGTCAGATGTTGTAAATTATACCGAGTAAGTTTGTTTTTAATATCCACGCTCACGATAACCGTTGTTTTCTTATTGTACGTACGTATATAAACGTATAAACGTTCGAAATTTGTTTAGTTTATTTTTAGATTTTTTCTAATAAATCTCGTTTTTTGCGCAATTTTTTTCGTCTTATCCACGCGCGTTGTTTACACGATTATTTTGGACAGTTAGTCACGTAAAATCGTATTGTTTCGGAATTATATTATATTCCGTTACAATCGTGGAGTATCATCAAGGTCTACATGAATCGCAACGTATTAGTTTATATTTTCAATCTCGTCGTATACTCTACCGAGCCGGCCGTGTTATATTTCGTCCCCGAAACTCGTTGTTAATATTATTGTCGTAAATACGTTCGTATATGTGATATATATATACGTAAGTAGTATTAGAAGTCGCGTTCAATTACCGCGTCACCGACAAATCTAACGCGAAACGTCTTAAACGATTAACCGGTAATTTCGTTTACAATCGTACGTCGCGGAACACGAATTAATTCGTAGGTATTCGAATCGGCCATCGTTCCGTTATTTAAAAAATCGAATACGGCTTAGTTACACGCGCGTATCCGTATGTTACGCGAGCGAAAAGTCGTTGGTTTTTTTCAATTCGCACGGAGGGTGATGGTCGCCGTTCATATCGACGACGGTCCCAGTAGAAATGCAAAATAATTATTGGCGATTAGCGATGAAAATTGGAAAACGGATTGTATCGCGTACTGTATCCATCCGGGGATGATTTCGTCGATATACGAGAAAACATATCACCGACACGTTTCGTTTTCCAACGACGTCGGTGTCGCAACGTCTAATATTAATATTACATTATATATTACACGCGCGTGTAAGTATTCATGTACACACACGTTTGTGGTCGCAGGTAATAACAATACTAACCGACGACACTCGTTCGACGCCAAATTACGTCACCCGGGATTTTTGAAACTAGCGTGTCGTTTGTTCTTCTCGCGATTTGTTTTCCTAGAGAACCACAATACGTTCCACCGTAACTGGCCCTGCCGAGCGGTACGAAAGAACGGGCTTACCCTTCGTCGAACGCGCGCCTCGTTTCGGGTTTTCTATTATAATATTGTCTCGATACCGCCTTTTTTCTCCCTTACACCTTTTCGCTCGTGGATCTTATACCGTCCCGCCGGTTTTTAACGCACCGTCTCCCGCCACACATCATCCGGTATTTTGTTCGTTCGCGGATATTCGCGTACGTAACGTTCATTTTACGTCTAAGCGAATAATAGCGCGCATCGTGGCCGACATATATAGCTGTGTCTCCGGCGTTTGTTCCGCGTGCGTGTTCGCGGTTTTTTTTTTGCAATTTTTAAGTGCGCCGAACCGTATTTTCGCGCATAACGCGTAATTCGGTAGTACGCTTTTTGAGCGTTTTTCCGTTTTGTGACGTACACGCACAAAACGTAGCCGAATACCGATAATTGGCGAAAACATTAACGTTGGCGAAATTCTAAAAGACGTGAGAATTGGAAATGAATGTAAAAAAATCGAAAAAAAACGCCACGTCCGTAAGGAAATATACACGTAAGTGTGTGAAAACCTTTCACGTTTCCGTTGTTGAAAAAAAATACACACTCATACACACAAACACACGCGCGTAATATCATATGTATTTATGGCGTCGAATAAAAAAATTAATAACAATAATAATAAGAACCTTACGTGTTCTAATGAATCGTAAAAAAACAACAAAAAATTACGCGGAAATATAATTTGATCTTTGTGTTGCGTATGCACACATCCGACGATATAACGCATACAATGTACGCGTTACGGGTAATGACAGAAATGTGGCTAAAGCAGACTACGTTATAATACACCCATGTGTTATGGATAAATACCATACTTATATTGCCTGCGTGTTTCCAATATATTATAAAAATCCCTTTGGAAAGAAATGACTAACATGCTGCAGCCGTGGGGTGGTGGTGCCGACCGAGGGTTTAAGACGTTCCGGCAAAACTGCAATATGTGAAACGTATAGGCCCAGACGAGTGTAAATCCGCCAGAATTTTTCGTCGACGGTGTTTCGCGGCGATAATAAGTAGAATAATAATAATAATAATAATAATAATAATAAGGAAATAGTGATATATGGTTAGGGTGTGTGACCGCAATTAGCGAATGTGTTGACGGTCACATTTGGTGTTCGGGACACGTTGATCGCGTTCAAAACGCGGTGAATACACTTTTCGATAAACGGGGACTTTCAATCTGTTTCTTAGGACCGTATTTGGTACGGTATTAACGATGTTTTCGCGTCAAATAGATTGTTCGGAAGCTATTGTAGAAAGAAATTTAGTCGTCAGTGTGAGAGGACGAGGAACGTTTGGCGAATCCTTACATATCGTTGATAGTTCGCCAAGTTATAGCGAATTGCATAAAATATACCGACTGTGGTACGGATTATGCGCAGTTGATTAGCGAATGCCGTTTGATGAATTTCATCGCGATAAAAATAATCGAAAATATAATTCGCGTATATTTATTTATTCCGTCGTTCGTCAAGTTCGCCGGCGAATGTCGCACAACCATCGGTGACTGTCGATGTGACACTCGCCATTGCGCTGTTGTACATCTTAACGTGTATGTCATTATACGACTTTCGCGCGTTTAAAATAATATCGCGTTCGGTCGGATATTATGTACATAATTTTTTCGCGCATACCGTTACAATTTCGACGAACGTCTGTTATTTTCGTGAGTTTTGCGAAAAACGAAATAAAAATGTATATATCGTTTTCGGTCGACGATATAAAATGTCCGATTAAAAAAACCCGAATACGTTAATAACGAAACATTTCGAAAACGCTTATCCGATTTGTTTTTCTTCGTACGGACGGATACGTACGAGAAGGAGTGCGACAACGAAGAAATATTAGTCGTAAAATCGCCCCACTCGACAGAGACGACTACCTGCCAGCCGTCTTGTCAAATTTACTTTTATTTCATGTTCGCCGTGATTTAGACGTACCCCGACCGGGTAACTTAGGGTGTAATACCGGATTTTATCGCTTCGGCGCCTTTATGTATTTCGCATCTGCGTTTTTAAACGCTAAAATTAGAATGAAACTAACCGGTATCCGTTGGAACACGGTTTCGTCGGCAGAAATCTATTCCACAAACTGATTGTGATTGATCACGGAAAATTCCACGCTTTCTCGGTTTGTCGCCTATTCGTCGCGTTGCTTTTTCGCGACGAATCCGAATTAATTTTTGATTCGCGGACCGGCGCGTCGAGGAACAAAACGGACGCGATACTTGTCTACACGGAATTCGTTTTCAGCAATTCGAGTTTGTTGGAAATGTTTGCGAATCTAAACCTCGACAAAAGTAACGTAAGAGAAACAAATCGTACGAAAGCTCGACAATTCGACGCGTTTCGCTACAACTATAACGGGCTGATAATAGACCAGCGCAGATATATATATATAGATACGTTGCGAATTTATGTCGAAACCGTCCGAATAAAATATCGATATTATACACCGGATACACGTGTACCGGTCCTTCGGGCGATAACTGTACGTATATCAATCGTCGCCGTCTAATGAGCGCGAGTTTTCGGCGTTTTCGTTTTTACGAAACGTTTACGTTTATTAACGAAATTCTAATTCCGAATCGTTAGTGTACGAAAGTAGTAAGCTATTGCGATTATAACGGTACGATTTCTTTATAATATACGACGCGGCGAAACAATTTTTCGTTATAATTGCGCGGAAATACGCTATGTTTTACGTACTAACTAAACGATAACAATAATCGCTGTATGCATTGCGCACGTGTATCAACATTTCGTTTTCAATAACACCTGTCATTTGTTTACACGCAAAACGGATAAGTCACTACAATAATGATGGTGGAAGATTATAAGAATGTAGTCGGGCATTGATTGAAACGCGACAAACGCCTTTTTTTTTAAATCGTGAACAGGATCGAGCCGACCATTAATTGTAACTGCGGAACGCGCATGGAGCTGATGTTGTATCAGCTGCGAATTACACTTTGTGATTCGGGAAAATCGAAATTGTGTAATACGTTTTAAACGAGAGCAAATTAACGACGTATCATCGAGTAAATATTATGGATGCGTCGAAGGTTATAATATTGTATATTTGAACTTCGTTAGAAAAGTCGTACGAACGTGAGTTTGAAAATATTGTAGAAAGAAGTGCGAATAATATATTATTAAAATAATAATTACTTATTTGTAAATAATATAGGACATATCAACGTTTGTTTTTTTTCTTTTAATTGTGTTCTCGATATCGTTGTTTTTTATCGTTTACCGCGTCGACATAAATCTATGTTGTTAACGTTGGTCCTACACGTAACGTTAAAACTGATAAACCGAACTGCCATGCTACGATTGAGTTCGTTAAAATTGCGTTACATATTACGGTTTTTTTTTCTCTCACGTAAACGTTTCGAATTCGAAGTTTTTGGTGAAATAGTTTGTATTCCTCGCTCGTCGCCGAAAAAACCCCCGTTTTACCGAGTATTGAAATCCTACGTGTTTTATAGAATGGCGAAAAAATGTCAGAAAATTATAACGTTTGTACACCGACCGAAGACGTTCTATACAATGCCAAATCTCGAACAGCCGATGTACTAAACCGAATGAAATTAGTGTAGGTCCAAGTACTTATTATGATAATGGTCGGTAGATCGATAACGCTTCGATATTACAGGGATAGAACGTTGTTTATGACAATCTAAACCCAGATCTAATGCTAATGGCTGACATCGAATATTTGTAGTCTACGATGGTCTCGATATTTTGTTACGCGTAACATAACCTCGTTCATTCCATACAGGACGCCTAAGAATCGTTATAAAGATTGCCTACGTTCGACGCGTCGCCGGTAACGTAAATACACGTTTGCGGCGCGGGCCGTGATAAATCCGTTATTTTAACAACGACGGTCGTTTTGACCGAAAATGAATCGGACTAGTAAATCGAGTGAGCAGAAAGAAGGGAGGAGAAAAAACGAAAAATTCAAAGAATATCGTTTTATGACCGGGGCAATGAGTTTCAGCGCGCATTAATAGTGGTCGTGTTTATAAAAAATATAAATAATAATAAAAAAAAACGGCGGCGTTTGAACGGTGCCGGAGACTGTCGAACGGGCGTCCAAACGAAAACAATAAAACCGCACAATAACGTTTATTATATTTAGGAAAACTTGTACGTATACATATTATATGGGAAGGACGGGACGTAAATAATAATCGGTTTCGGGTAGTGGTTTTACTGTGGTATACTCGTCTAAACGGTATTTATAATATAGGTGGTCGCCGCGATATTGTAAATCGTAAGTTATGAATTAGAGCCGCGCTGAAGACGTATTTCCCGTGTTCCGACCCAAAAAAACCGTCAGGCCTCGCGGACTATACCGCGACAATTTCGTTCGTATATCTATGACCAGTGTTAATTTCGAGTTCGTTTCGCGTCCTTTTTACAAAACGAATTTCGGTTACGTTTTAACACCTATACGTATTTGATTCGGGAGGGGGGGTTTAAACTAAAAATTCGCCAAAAATGGTCGAAAGTCGAAACCGGAATAGTATTAAGACACTGGTTTTTTGCGCTCGAGGCCATATCTTATCGAAAAATAATATACGCGATTAGGTTAGTTCACGCCATGTAGTCACCGAAAACACTGGTCCACGAAATGTCGAACTTTTCAAAAATGTCGTTTTCGTTTCTTGTTCCCAATACGGCGTTTCTACAAAGCCGCCAATATTATAATTTATTAACAGGGCGAAAAAACTAAGCGCGAATTTTTTATGATAATCGATATAAAAGTGATAACAAACGAATTATCGACGCGGTTTTAGATTAAAAAAATCGTGTTTTGTTAACGGTGGAATCGTTTTACAAAACCGAATCAAAAACGGCGTTATAATTTTCGACTTTTCTTTTCGTTTCGACTTCGAATTTTCTCGGGAGTGATGGGGTTTAGATTCGACAGAAAATTGGTTCGTCCGTCTACAGTTTTTACAGAACATCGCGAGGCGAATCCCTTGTAAGGGCGTCCGTAATACAACATGGGGACATGGGTAATAATCGGCCCGATGGCGAACTCGGGACGAGAAAATAGTCCTCTCCGCCCCCGGAACGAATACAACGAGAATAAAATCAAACGTAGAACGATCGAGAATAGTACGGACGAGTGTTTCCGCGTTTTACTGACCGGTGAAAAGCCACTAGAGCTCTGGCCCGAAGTACGGTTTCCTGGCTCCGGAGCAGTTCGCTGGGCGGCAGGTACCACAGGAACCGGGCCAGCTTGTCCACGTCGCCAGACTGCTGGAGTGCCTCGCACATGCACGACACTTGTTCGGAAGAAAACGACATGCAGCGCTTGGTCTGCAAGAAATCGGACACGGTGACGGAACCGGCCGCGGCCACGCTGGACGCCGAGCTTTCGCTGAGCGCCTCCATACAGTTGCCGGGCGACAAGCTCACGCTTCCGGGGCCGCCGCCGCCGCCGCTGCCACCGCCGCCGCCGCTGCCGCCGACATCTCTCGGCGACAGGTACGACATTACGGCGGGTTCGCGGTCGCAAATCAAACGGGCTCGGACGCGGACGTCATACCAGCCGATCGCGGCTGTCGTCGTCGCCGTCGTTGTCGCCGTCGTCGTCGTCGTCGTCGTCGTCGTTGTCGTTATTTATAATCGCGACCGACCGCGTCGCTATCGCTATACGTCGAAAATGCGCGTTACGATTTCGGAACGTACCCCGGACGAAAACGTGTCGGTCGGGCAGAAATCGGCGACCGCGGCGTGCGCTAGTGTTTGGTCGCGTCTCGGACGATTGTTTTCCCGATCGAACAATAACGCGACGAACGTGCGGTACACGAACGTATTATTTATACACACGCGCGTCTCTTCCGTCACTTCAATCGTTGTCGTCGTCGTCGTCGTCGCCACCGTACGAATACTACTGAAGTGCACGGCGGTGAGACGGTGTCGTTCGAGCGCGCGGCCGTCTACAACGGTGGCGGCGGCGGCGACGGGCGCGTCTGGCCGGTGGGAGGATCGGAACGCGATGGTCGCGCCCTCCTCGAGCGTTTCGAACCGTCCTATTGGTCGAGCGTCCGTGTCTCGCCGGAAGAGACGGTGACCGGGACAACCTGATGGTACGGGCGGGTGTATTGTCGACGCCGCCGCTCGCGCGGTCAAAGGGACACGTCGCACCGCGCTGGCACTTTCGAGACTTCGCACCGATTTTCGTCCCTTTCGCCATCGTACCACCGTATCTACGACTTGCCGCTTGTCACGGAGTTGCGTCAATTTCGGCGATTTTACGACGTCTACTGTAAAACAGTGTGTGTGTGTGTGTCGGTAAAGCCGCGGCCGTTAACGATTGGCGATGAAAGTTGGGGCGGTAATCCGAAATTTTACGACGATCACGTCGCACCCTTTTTATCCTGTTACACATTTATGGAAAACATATGGATATATCCACGCGCGCGTTTTCGATTTTTTCAAATTATCTATAATTATTATTATTACCTCGTGTGGCATTTGAGCAACACAGAATTTCCCTATTTACACTAGCGGTTAGTTAACAATTAAAGATATAAAATATGTGAAGAGTCAACAAGGACGAAAGTTACAGTAATTAAATAAATAAATACGAATGTAGAATCAAAATTATTATTAACATAGTAATAACAGAGCGATTGTTCCCTAACAATTCAATCATATTTCAGAATATATAAACCACGTTACAGTTTCATCACGCCTAGGTTATCCATCCATTCCACCGCCTCCCCTCTTGCTAGGTGGATATCCCTTATGGTGCTCCTAAACGCACGAATCGGACATTCGATATGTCCAGTTGTCTGAGACTCATGGCCACAGTTACATATTTCAGAATCCCCCATAGCCCTTTTTATCCTGTTACACGTTTATGGAAAACATACGGTTGTATCCACGCGCGCGTTTTCGGTTTTTCCAAATTATCTCTAATAAATCGTTGTCTACGCGCGTTTTATAAAGCGTATCGACGTTTCAGAGTCAAAGACGTACCCACGTCTTCAATAATTTACCAACGGCAGTAAATTAACGCTAACGTATATCGCGCGGCATATAGGTCGTTATTATTCGCGAATTTCCGAAGTCCCCGATTGTTTATGACGTGAACAAAATCGACGAAATTATTGTGTAATTCGGAAATTATATAATAATCCTGTAAAACGTAAACGATTAAATTATATTCCGTATATTCGTGGATATAACGAATATATATGTGACCGTTTTACGCGAAAATCGTGCGATTTACTAAAAATTTGAACGCCCAACGAATTAGTGAAAAATTAGCGACTAACGATTTTTAATTCGGCTGTTTCGTGTTAAACGTTCAGTAATTCGGTAATGAAATTGAACGGTTTATTAATATCGAAACGCGGAAAGAACGGAAATAACCGAATTTACCGTAACGTTATAATTAGCGTATTTATATGTATTATTGAAACATATAATCGGCGAAGGTTTCGAAAAAGGTTTTTGGAAGTATAACGTGAAAAGCCGAAAAGCGATATGGACAATTTTAGCGAGTTTTTATGTAATATTACCGCGCGCTTTTATCGAGAAAATCGTGTCAAAAAAGTAAAGTATTACTAACGTGCGATTTTCAACCGGAAAATAGAATTATTTGTTCCATACGAAAAACTATACATTGGCCAAATAATTTTTTCAAAAAAAAGTGTCAATATAGAATCAATACATTATTCGCTTCGAATTCTCAAATATTTTAATAGTTTTTTTCTCCGTGTATAAACATGTACACACACACACACACACATATATATAAATCGTATCGTACATAATAATAATAATTCTATAAATTTATATGTGCACACGCACGCGAAAAACAATCGAAGACAACTCGTCACTGTCGCCAGAGCCATTGCGAGCTAAGCATTTAGACTCCACTCCAGCACGTGTAATTACGCAAATATATGCGCGCGCGTGTGTGTGTGTGTGCGTGCACGGTATCGATCGACCGTGCATAGTATATATTGCACATTCGACCGAAAATGATGGGAACCGAGTAAAATAATTATAACGTGGTCGCTGAAGGCTGCGCGATTTTACAGCTTACTTCGTGTATTTATTTAGAAGCAAAAAAAAACGTTTAATTCGATTTTTTTTTCGTTATTATTCCCTTCGCGAAAAGGCTACTAACAATACGCTTTCTATACGACGGTGGTGGTATGACGTCGATCCGACAGAAACCGGCTTCGAACTACGGTTAAAAAACAGCGAAACATATCGTCGATACACACACGACGGGGAAAAAACGAAACGAAAAAAACGAAAATTTGCGTTAATAATGACTATACACGAGTATATATTACGAGGAAATAATAATTTACGTACACTCAAAATATATGTCGTATCCCGCATAGCGTAATCGATTTGTTCACGAAATTCACGCGTCCAGTTCACGTAAAACGATCGAATAGGCGTATTTTATTATTACGAAACGGATAGGACCTCTTTATCTGGCCACCGTGAAACGACCGGGAAATATCCGCCGGACCGGGTGCTAAGAAATCGAATCGCGTAAAAATAATTTCGTAACGCAGAGCGTCGGACACGGGGTCGTGGTGAGGAGGTATTAAACGTATTACTACACGAGTATGTTGAACTCGACGGATCGAAATTGTGAAACGTCGGCGAAACTAAAACGGCGCTGTTCGAACAACCAATAAGGGACGCTAGGGTAAGAAAACGACGGCGAAAACTATCGAACGGCAACGTGGCGATAAAAAAAATGTACGTACATTTACGTTTGCCGAGATGTAGTCCGGCTGGTAATAAAAGATCGCCGCGTGTACCGTCAAATTTGCGCGCGACACGTTATTATAATATGACGTATACGTACGCGTCGTAAGTATACACACACACACACACTGGGCGATAAATAACGTCGCGAATTTACGACTTGGTGCGTAGTATACACCGCGATGTACGCGACACTTTGTACTTGCCGTTGAAGAGAAATGAGCTCGGCGGGGTGGTGCGCCGTGAAGGCGGCGGCCTCGGAGCGTTCCGTCGTCGCCGAGCCGGGCGTTTATATATTATGTACGATAAAAGGCGAACGCGCGGTGAGGCTGTATATCCGTCCGGTACATAAAGGGAGGAGGCGTGTTATTCGATGGCCCTTCACGAAACTCGCGAGCCGCCACCTTGCCGAGGGTTACCTCCTCGAACGCGCGCGCGCGCGCGCACATACACACACACACACACACCGTGGTGAATATTACGCGTGTTACAACGTCACACGGAGACGCAACGTTCTATCCTACGTATGTATTTGTGTGTGTGCGCGCGCGTGTGTGTATAAACTACCCCATCACTCGTCCCTGTAATCCGACCCGCCCAAGAGTGTCATTCTACCTGTTCGTCTTTATTGTCTAACGAGCTCCCTTATATAAGTTCCCGTGCTTTCCGCCCCACACCTTTGTACCTTCTTCATCCTGGGTCCTCTGTGTATTTGTGTGTGTGTGTGTGTGTGTGTGTGTGTGTATATATATACTATCCGTTGTGTAATACGTATACACACGTATACGAATACCCGTCACCAACCACCGCGTTCTGTACCGTCTTCCCTGCTCTCTTTCGCCGCGTAGGTACGTACCATTATTATTCTTTACGTACCCCGCCCCGTCGCGTCCACCTTCGCGCCGTGTGCGAACGTCTCTGCTGCCACTATGGATACGCGCGCCATATACCTTCCAATTATTATTCGCGTTTCGTTTTTACAATGTTCCCTTTTTTCGCCCAGTTTTCCCACCCCTACCTCCCCACTAACCACCCGCCGGTTTCGTCTTTTCGATTTTTTTTTATCGCCGAGTTTTTTTCCGTTTTTTTTTCTTTTCATACAGCCGCCTACATTTTTTTTTTTTAACACACCTCTACGAAAGGACGTAGTTATATACGACTACCGATGCTCCTGCAAAATGGAGTGGGGGACAATCGTCCCAATCGAAAACGAACATTTTCACAAATCCATCATTCCTGTACGCTCGCGTTCACACGAAGATTCACCAATCCATTGTTAATAACTACAATTTGAGAAGACGTCGGGAGTAGAGAAAAAACGAACCAAAACATTCGTCGTTTAATGTTTTCGACGTTTGCGGTCGTACCCGCTCTTACTTACTTGGATCATATTGATTATAGATAATGAAATTTGCGCGAAACACGTCACCGCAACGGCATTATATCGGCTACACACTTTTTCACAATTACTTGTAAACAGTTGGACGAATAACGTTTTGGTTTTCGATTACAAATTCGATTTTACGTCGTCGTCGTGAACACTTTTTCTTTTTTAAATTCTCGCCTTTACGAAATGAGTGTTCGATGAAAAATACAGATTCGTAGTCGTGCCGTATCGAAACAATCTCCAACGTGTTTGTCGATAAAACTAAAATTTAATAAATTGATTATTCCGATTAGTATTCTCTACGAATAAGGTTCGCATAATTTTACAATTATAAAAAACGACGAGAAAATAATTTAATTCGGAATTTACGACTAATTAATAATTAGGAAAAATGTCGAATATCAGTTTTAGGATCAGCCGAATAAAATCGTCTTTGTCGCTCGCGTTCGTTTCAATTCGGCGGACGGATGTTTTCAATTATGCGGCCAAGCTACATTTCGTTAAACAAACTCGTCACACTCGTTGTATTTATAACGCATTCCGGATATCTCTATTCCGGTCGCGCGAAAGATTTATAAACGATTTACTCAAAACTAAATCAGATATCGTCAACCACGATATCCTTGAGCTGTCGAATACAATGGTCAATGACATATACATATAGGTATTTAGTCTAGGTACTTGATAACGGACGTGATATATATATTTTCAACATTTTTATTTGTGTTAAGATTAAAACATAACGAGAAAATATCTACAACTAGATAAACAATTACCTGGAAAACTTTAAATCTTGGGCGCACGTTTATCGTATACGTGATGAATTCATTAAACACATTTTCGGATAATCGTATTTTTATCGAACGTACAATATTCAATTCAAACTAGCGCTACGCTACGATGTTTGATTTATCACGGTAACTTTTTCCGGGAAAAATGCGCGCGAATACACGGGCCGTGCTGCTGATTATCGTTTTCCGAGCGCTATAGTTGAGAACAAGAGGAACTACTCGGAGACAATCTTGGCGACGTCGCCAAGTGAATCGCGCGTATTATTCTAATTAATAAAAATAAAAGGCGAGAAATTCCACGAATATAATTAATATTACGAATAGTAATAACAACATGTCGAACAGTGTTACCATAAAGAAAATTATACGTACGAAAATATTGACGTTTCCACAACGTTATTATTTTTGAAATTCCGATTGTTTTCGAAATGTATTATAATCCGTTTTCGGTGTTTATACATTTATACTAATTTTACAAATACATGTAAGGGTAGTAGACGTTTACTCGTCGAGAAGCGTTCGACATTTATATAACCTACATATTCACGGAAAAAGACTACCGACGTAAAAAAAAACAGCTGCCGCAGCGCTTCTTATTTATCATCGTGGGATTTTAAATATCAACTCATCGGACCACTTGGTACTTTTAGTAGTAGTAGTTTAACGTGCGAAAAAAAATAAATAATAATAAAAAAATGAAAAGATAATTTTCGCTCGTTCGAATTTTTTGTCGTCACACGCATAATAAAAGCATCCTCGTACAAATTTCCGACGTCATAAGTGTCTCGTGCTACGCTGTTGTTTTTGTAAATAAGCCTAATTTTACGAAAACGTTTTCGTAGTATTCGTACGTAGGTACGATGACGGCGAGGAGGAGGAGGAGGAGGAGGAGGTGACCGAGACGATTATACGTCTCGTCGTACAATACGCGAACGAAAAAAAACAATTCGATTATGAACGTCCGCGGAGAACAATAATAATACGTAATACGGACGTCGTGATTCGCGCCATAAATACGGGAAAACGAGCGAAAATAATTATATATCTATAGAATAAACTATACGGATAATAAATTATCGTACAGTGTGCCTATATATGTTACGTTCGAAGTCCGGAATTGTATATTTCGTGAAGGGCGTGAATGTGTCGTTGCGCACGTCGTGTTATCGAGTCTGTGGAACGATTTTCGCCTCACTTTACGTGAATCGCACGCCGGCAAAAATTTTAATTAAACTCGAACTTTTTTATTATTTTAAAATCGATATTTGAAATATAGTTATTATATATAGTTATATAATATAGTTATTCCCGTTGATTTCTTTGGGATAGCAGGTACGCTGGTTCTAAAATAGTCTTAACCTCATTCCGTGTTGTTTCTGTACTAGCGAAGCTCGTCCTTTTTGTCACCGCGTTAGTATTTGGCGACACTGGAAACAATATCGTCGAAATCCCGAATTCGACTAGCGAATGCGCCCGTTCGTTTACGAATAACGCGAGACCCGTCGAGGAATATTCGACGACCGCGCGAGAATACAACACGAGGGGTCCGCGAGAGTTCCGTACCCCCAAATACTGTCGCGAATATCACGTGATCTACCGCGACGGAGTGATAATCGTTCGGTTAAATCGACTTTGTTAATACGTTCGCTAAGGGTTTACGCGTCGGTTCGGTCCACGCGATACAATCGGAACTTTAATTTTCGGCCATTCCCGCCGTTTGCGGTTAAAAATATGGCCGTCGTCGCGATATTTCATTTTTACGCTCGCGCGTCGCTGTAATTGACAAGTTATAGCGAATAATAATAATAATAATAAAAAACCGTCCCTCCGTGATTGACGACCACGTTGCGGTGTATCTGCCGCGCGGGGGGAAAGCCAATTACGCGCCTTGCGCGTTCGGTTTTACGTCCGCCCGTGGCGGTCGTCTAATTAAATCGGACGTTTCGCGTACGAGAGAACGAACGGTGCGACGACCCCGGGCGACGACGATTATTATCCGCCCCATTGTTCGTATCAATAAAATTATTTATCGCCGCCGTCGTTGTCGCGATGATAACAAACACCGGCCCGGACGGACGGTGCGCACGAATGTACGATCGCGGAGGTGGGGGGGGGGCGAGAGAAGGGTCGGCGAAAGAAAAACGTACAACAAGCCACTTATTATTACGTCGTTGATTCGACGCGTAGACTGGCGCGCGACAATATTATTGCGTCGTGTACGCGCCGCGGTGGTAGTCGTCGACCCTTTCGGCGTGTTCGGCCGTGACGCGGAGGAGAAGGAGGAGGCTCGATCGAAACGCGTCGGTAATTCGACTCTCAAAGGACGCGCGCGACAAAGGGAGTGCGGAGCGGGGGAGGGGAAAACGTATTTTTCGTATTATTTAAATCACCGTATCCGTTCGTCGGCCGTTTTAAATCGCGGGTCGCCGTTAAGCGAGTTCATTCGTGCGCAGTGTACACTACCGCGCTCGTCCGAACAACGATTTCCGTACGGTTACGATAAACGTAACGCGTACTATATACGTACATACTATATAACGCGTACGTATTATACGAGGGTGTATTTCGATTACCGTTAATCGCCGCAATATTCGAATATTTAATTTACGCGAGGGATTTCGAAGATTTAATCTACCTATCCGTTTAACTCGCGCACCCGTACACGTACGCGCATATAAACGCGACGTTTATTTAATCGTTTTTTTTTTTTAATTCGAGTTTGTTATTATTATTGTCGGCGTTACCGAACACGGATTTTCGTTTTTTTACTCGAACGCGACACGAATATTATTATTTGGTCGACAAATTCGTTAGCCGTCGTTTACGTAATTGTGCCGTCTTTCGGTTTTTTTTTAAACGTTAAATATTACGACGACTAGTCCGTAATAATTTACTCAAACGGTTTCTGGTGGCCGGTCGGCGCGATTATTTTGCAAACGAACGTGTGTATAACCAAGCGGCGATAGTTAAAACCAAATTATACGACGTTTAAGTCGGTAAATACTGTACTAGCCACATTGTCGTTTACTTTTAATTCGAACAAAAGTATTCGGATATTTCTTTATAGATTCCGATAGAATTTTAAATACTTTTTTCGCGCTCTAATACTCGACGAGGAATACTTTTCGTGGACAAAATACCACCCGAGAAATATATACGAATTGATTCGAAAACCAAAAATAAATATATATATATATATCGATGAAACGATAAGCCCGGTTCGTGCAATATTATTATCGACAACGTACTTACGTGGCGAGCAGGGGAAATAAAACCAAACGGTACACAGACGGGCCTATATATATATATATATGTCTGCGTGCGAAAACCACGCGATCATTGTCGAGATACGATCGGAACGGATTGCGCTACGCGAAAACGGTACGCGCTATTTAATATACGTAGGCGTACGTGAAGCGAGTAATATATTATTGGTACAATATAAATACAACATTTCGGTAGCACAATACGAATAATAAACCTGTTGACCTGCCGACTGACACGGACGCCCGACGTCCACGTCGCGTTGACGAATCCCATGCGGCCGTGTGTGTGTACATTTACATGTTATAAGTACGTACGTGTGTATAGATGCCTATACGCGAACAATGTACGGCCGTTTTGTCCGCGATCCCATTGTGGCGGTTCGTAAACAAGCTCGTCGCAAAAATAACAAAATCAGCAGCGGGTCCCTCGTGTGGGCGACGACGGCGGCGTATGGTTCGGAAACGTCCTCGGATCAGACAGATGGTCGAAGACGCGTTTTCGTACCGTGTACGTTTTTATTACGATTACTGTACGCGCCGCGAACACAATAACGCGCCCGAAATAAACGTCGAATTATTATTATGTCGTCGTACGCGCGCGCACAGGTGGAGACTCTTATTATGTTCGATATAATAATAATTTTCTTTTCGCGCGCGCGCGGGTATGGCACCTATGCCGAATGGGAGGGAAACGCCGCGCGGCTAACCGCGCGATGTTGTACGCGAAATACGTTACACGCGCGCGCGCGCGCGCGTGTGTGTGTGTGTAGATTGTAAATGAAAAGACTATTGTACACGAAAACTTGGATGTGAGCATAAAACGCGCTCGATTTTATTATACAAACTTGACATCGGCGGCTTAAAGGTTTATTTCTCCGTAAATATGTGTATACATTGTGTGTGCGTGTAGGACGTGTTCAATACGAAGACATTACAACACCATACTTATAATGTACAATGTACTACCGCGAAACACAATTTGAATTTAAATAACGCGCGTATGTAACGATTTCGAATTTTCGTAAAGGGCGTGATAAAACTCGAGGACAAATATTTTGACGTCTATATACAGCTTAATATGGACGTGACTGAGACAAATTCCGAACGTATATAGCGAAAATGAACGAAAACCGAACGTTGGAAGTATTCAAAAAATTCGTAACTATCGTCGACGTTAATAATTGAATTAAACGTTTTACGGCCCGAACGTTCAACGCAAAATCGATTGTACGTTATAAAAAACAAATCTATATTGGTCGTCGTTACGAGTTAAACGGAAAACATTTCCTCGAAATAATTTCCTCCTCCCATTAATTTATCCCGAGAATACGTTTACGCGTACAAGTTCGCTCGTATAACGTACACGTTTTTTTGTTTGTTTCGTCTTAAAGTATTCCGAGATCGAACGTTAAAAGTCGTAATTTAGCCGGACTAATTTACGATACCGACCGCTACTGCTGTGTTCTGATTCCGACAACTGCACCGACCCGGTCCCGTACGCAAGACGTACGGCACTCTGACGTCCGCCGCTCAACGATCGTCTTAATTAATAAACGATCTCGTCTAACATTCGCCGCTCAATGCGGCATGCCTTGGGTGTCACACTCTGCACCGACGTCCCTTATACGACGGTTTATAATGCACCGCCGAACGATCGTATCGTCGATTCAATATAATGCCGCCGCTACGCGAGTGTATTGGCGAATATTTGAATATTGGTCGCGCATAATACGCTCGTGTAGGCAGATTAAATAACATTCGGCATTCCGGCGCGGTAATGTGCGTGTGTAATTCGATGACTGCCGTCGATAACTGTCTAATTTAAGACGAAGAGGGCTCTAATATCGAACTATAACGCGCGTGACAATTATTTAATCGATTTATTATAATAAATCCGATTTATTCGTGTGTGTGTGTGTGTGTGTGTGTAACGCTATTAGGATGGAAAACCAACACGATTTTTTTCATCTTTTTTCGTTTGTTTTTGTTTTAAACGAAAAAAAGTTTCCCATCGATCACGAATTTCTACCGTTCCGATTTATAGTTTTTAGAACGCATTACGGATACATAATCGTAAAAAATATTTTTTTTTAATACCAAACCTTTGAGTTGAATATTGCGAACGCGTACTTAACATTTCGATATGTTAATGTTTAATTAAACATTAAAAACACCAACGATTATTTTTAAATTTATTATTTACGTTTAATAAATAATAATAGTAATATTAGTATAATTCGTACACGTTTTTCTAGTCTTTCATTCTCGACACCTATCGTATATCGTTCGCGCCAATAATAAATTATTATTATTATTCACGAACGAAAAAAATTGTATTTCCGATTGTCTGCGTGGGTACGTTTACAGACGTACGTTATTAATAAACGTTTTCGAAAAGTCATTTTTCTTTTGAATTATATGTATATATATTATTTACGATCTTTTTGTTCTCGTCCGTTAGCCGTCGTACGGTTTTTTTATTTATCGTAATTTCGTCGGGTTTGTTTCGTTTTGTTTTTCATATTTTTCGGCGCTGGACCGCATCCAAGACGACGCATCACGCCGACGGGCGATGACGAATGCCCGTCAAAGTCGTTGCTAGCGTTGCGCGACCGGTCGACCGAGCCCGGCAAACAATTCGTCAACCGACGAAAGAGTCGTCGTCGGTAGCGGTGGCGGCGGGCGTGGTAGAATCATCTAAAAAAGAAAAACACTCTCTTCCTACACACTACCTCTTCCCTCCGACCAGGGACGACCGTCAAAAAGGGCTGTTATCCTTGCCACGCGCTTAACGAGCTACACCGTGTCGGGTGTCCGCGCTCGCGCGCGCGCGAACTCACGCGCGTGTTTGCGTGTTTATACGTGCGCGTGAACACCGCGTTAAATAACAATAAATACCTATATTATATCCACTTTAATGAACACCATAAACACACATACGCGTATATCCATACATATATATATATTCGCGAATCGTAATATTTCAAATTTTTAAACCGGTGTAGCTGGCAAGTTACTCCTGGGATACGATTTTCCCGGTATAGTTTGAAACGCGTACCGAATAGTGTATCCTAGTAAATCTATAGCAATTTACGTACCTATACGAGAACTCGGTATAAAACTTCGATATTTCGTTACCACGGAAAAACAATACCTGGTGGTACCGAACGTATCTATTCCATGACGGTCGGATTTACAATAATACATTTACGACGTATGCATTATGTCCGTATATCAATCCACTGTTACTCTTGCTTAGACAACCGTTCGACTTGAGAAGCGAAATGAACGTGCGCGAATTTTCGATATTGAGTAGATTAAGTATCGTCGTTTTTACACTACACGTATAAACGGCTTATTGGTAGTTACGTTCGTACGTTCCATTAGGATAACAATTTTACATCGAGGGATCAAATATCGTAATAATCGTACGGTTACGCGTAATTTCCTTACGAAATTCGTATCGATTATCGAAGTTGTGAAAATAGTGACGACCTGCCAGACGAACGTTGGAAATCGAATTTATAACAATCACGTAATTTTCGATTTTTTTTTAATAATAATTTAGGACGTTATCGGAAAACTCCGACTTTTTAAAGTTCGTAATAATCGCTCTAAACCTAGCTACAGGTTTCACTGTCGTCGTAACGACCACTAAGATCGTAATACCTTAAAACGTCAAAAAATAACTAAAAATTACGCTTAAACTATATATATGCCTTATAACGAAACACTAAATAGAACGTTTAATGCGTTAAAATTCTTCGTGTTTTAAATTTCAAAAATTCAAAAATTACTAAATTACGAAACGTACTTACCTATTACTTATTTTTATAATATAATACTTAAAGGGAAAAAGTGTCCCAAATGTATAAGCGTCACTTAGTTTTTGCATAACGTACGCGCAGTACGTTTGAAATTAAGACTATCGATCGATCGATTTAACGAAAATAAACATTTCTTAGACGGGAACGCGAACCTAACCTGCCCCCTTGTCTCCCCCCCCCCAAAAAAAACTCACCATACAACTGTGGTTTCAATACTATGTAACACACGGTCCGTGTATTTTCGATGGTATTTATACGCTGGATAATTTATTCGAAAACGATTGCGCGTCCCTATAACCGGCGAACCGAGTTCTCTTCGTCGTTAACGGGTTGCTCCGGGGTATGGTTTTTCGTCTAATGGCTAAAGTACCCCGGGCCGCGTCTTTGTCAGACGGATAAACAGTGTCGTTTAACAACACGCGACGGTTGCTGGAACACATGCTCTAATTAAACAAACTCGTGTAAAACGAATAAATCATAACCGCGCGTACGATGTGTCTCGTACATGTGCGGTGTATCTCTTCTACGCACGCCGGTTGAAATTTGCGATTACGTTATATAATACGACGTCGGCTAGTGCGGAATATATTGTACATCATTAAACCGTTGAAGTATCATGTTCCGTAAAAGTACACGTAACATTTTTCCAAAAAAGAAGCCTCTCCCCCCCCTCGAAAAAATTACCAAAAATACGATAAACGCGTCGAAAATTCGAAATAATAATAACGAAACACTAACTCGCGCGCAAATAATTAATAACGCCGATGTATAACTATCGAAATCATTTTATCGAGTAAAACCAATTGGTGACTCGACTTATTATCATTTTTTGACAATGACGTATGAAAAATATAGCATCGTAGAACGGATTTCGACGAACGTTTCGCGATTAATGAAAAATAATTATCGAACGGAATGAAAAAAAAATTCTAAAATTAAAATTTTTAAAAACTCAACGTCGTTTCAATTAGGCAAATTTATCTCAAAAAAACAAAAAACGAATTTGCTAGTCACGTATGTATATAAATTCGAAATTAAGTTTGACGCCCAAAATTTGATTGTAATATAAAACTAAATTGATAGAAAATTTGAAAATTTTATAGCTATATAGTTCTTGTAGTTCTTAAACGAATTTCGATCTATTTAAAACGATCTTTCGCTCGGTATATTTTCGATGTTGCGAAACGAAATGTTCGCAAAGCGTGGACAAGTATTTGGATGCACCTCACGCAATGTCTCGATTGCGACAGTAAGCGCTGAAAGTTATTTGAAATACGTACACGAAGACCGCGAAATTCGACCAAACACGATGGAAGTATAAAATTATATTATATAATTCCTATTGGTCTCCGTATAAAAAACTAAAACCGCAAATTTTCAGTTTGAACGTAAGTGCCGCCTAATGTGTTTTCGCCCGTCCGTCGATTATACAGAAAAAGACGAATACGATTTTGCGAAAAAAATCCTACAATATTAATTCCAAATAACTATTTCCCGGCGGGAACACCCGTATACCGACGCAACAACTGCAAAAATTACAATAGCGTAATCGGTTTAATGTTTATTATGCGCTTTGTTATCGTCGACCAGTACTTAAAACGAAAAAGAAAACAACGAGATTGACGCGGAATTAATATCCCGTAATCGTATGTGTATATACAACGTATATTTGAATACTCCGCGACGTCCCGTGGACACTGCAAAGCGATAGAATATTAATATCGTTTCCGTGTATATTAGTCTTCAGATAAAACGGTTCGGTTTTTAACGTTCGACGTTTCAATTTTTCGCTTCGCAAAATTTGACGCCGACTAAGCATAAACCGCCGTTGAGACGATTGTGCCACCCATACGGCGGTTATATAAAAAAACTGCCTCGAAACGTGATTTTCGTAAGCACAAAAGGTCGATTGGTGCAAAAAGTGACTTAGTAAGAACGAAAAATACGTAGGTTCCTAATAATACGGGCAAAAACCGGTATTCGTTTTCGATTTCGAATTCAACGCGAATCCGTTATAAAAATTAAAAATAAATTTAAACGTAACTTTCGGGGCGGGTATAATATCTGGAATATCGAAACGCGCGGCGGACATTGTCGCGAGGCCGGTTAAAAATTTCGTCGTGTCTAAAAAGTCGTTGGTCCGAACGCCCGTGTAATTCGGGTAGAAAGCGTTTTTATTTCTATATTCGAGCGTCGCGGGTGTGAAGGAAAATAATAACGTTTCCGAGAAAACGACCGCGCTTAGATATTTATTAACATATATATATATATATATGTTATTTTCGACGGATGATAGATCGGCGGAGGATTGTGTCGAGATGGTGTGACGATATTTCGAATGTAATATAGGGTCGGGAGAATGGGATGGGGAAGGACTCGTCGGTCCGCATTGTGCGTTTCCGCGGAGTAGAGCGACCGTCAGAAACGGTTACCGGTGTGACCGGGTGGGGTGGGTAGTGGCGAGGGGGAGGGAAAGGGGCAGTCGCGAGGGAGAACAAAATCATCGTCCTTACCTGTCAGCGCGACGAGGAGAATAGCGACGAGGCGGGATAGTGTGCGCCGGGAGGTCGTGGGTAAGCGGATTACCTGTGTCGCGGGGCCGAACGAAGAGCGACGAGGGGACGGGACCGATCGTTCGGAAAACCTCTCTCTCGCCCGACAACGTGTGATAACAATAACGATATTCGCCGGGATAGACCCGTTGCACAATAGACCGTCAATACAACAATAACATTACGTCGGCTACGTGTTACAATATAATACGACGATTGCGTGGCGTGATAACGTTCTTTTCACGATATACATATATATATACAAATATATATGTAAGTACGCGCGCGCGCATGGCCCATTGATCGCTAATCCCCCCGTGACATTTCCAGGAGACTCCGCGTAAATGTTTTCTTCTTAGCGAACGCGTCAAAAATATATATGGCCAATGACGTTATCGGGATCTCCATGGAGCCGCCCCGAAATAATACCCGAGTGTGCTAATATATATATATATATATATTATCGTATTATCGGACACAATCCGACCACGTCGACCGTGGGTCATCGCTCGCGCTTATTTGCCCGTCGACGCGTGTCGTTGGCGCTAGTAAAGATTACCTTTTTACGTCGTTTTTCGTCTACGGTCGTTAACCGCGAACAAAAAAAAAAAACTCTCGTTATATTTAATCGAATAGGCGAATTATGACGATTTCGGCGCAAGTACCATCCAATAGGCAGGTGATGAGGACGTGCGGCGAAGTTGAGAGGTTCGAGTATTTACAGAACGATAACGGCTTTGAAGAGGATAAGGTGGAAAGAAGAGTCAGGTGTTTTGTGTGAGAGGAGTATCCCGATTATGCTAAAAGGCTATAAGACAGTGGCGAGAACTACGAGCCTGTACAAAATGTTGAGCAAAAATTGAGTGTTACGAAATTGAGAATGTATGTAACGGTTGTGAAGAGGTGACTCGGAAAATATTAAATAACCGTAAGTAAATTTAAGTACAGCTTTTTCGAATAAGCGATTACCCAAAATACGAACCATCGGCCGTACGTCATTATTATTGTACGGAATCACGTAACCTACGTTCGTATGATACTTTTTAGATTTTTCGATCTAAATATTATACAATGTACAAATGTGACAATGGATGAACATTTAAGGTGAAAATATCGTATCGATCGTATTATAAGTTTAATTAGAAAACTATTTTTAAAGTTTTCGCGTTTTATTTATTTTACTGTCGGTATATTAACGAAATATTTTCGTATGGACGAAATACGGTAATCGTTAATTAATTACGTGATTATCTTACAGTTAAACGTTCCTAAGAAATTTATTTAAAAGGCTAAAAATGATTTATTAAGATATATTTTTAAAAATAGCGTATATACGAATGGTTTAACGTAAAATATTTAATAATAATACGTAGGATCGACGACAATACCGGAAATGTCAAAAATACTCGTCAAGAGAATCGCTAGACACCTTTTGTCGGTTTTACATGTATATATACATAAAACAAGTCCGTTGTACGAATTGCCATACTGTCGACATTTTTGGTCTAGGTGTTTTATTTTCATGAAATCGACGCGTTTTTTACTGTCGTAAAATATCATAAATAGGCGCGTATTATAAAATCTACGATATAGCAGACTATAGGATATCGTCGTTAGAATATTAATGTTTCGAGTTTTTCAAATAACGGCGTAATTGAAAAATACGTACGAATACAAAGCGCAGAAAATAATAAATGATAAATTTCGAAAATTGTTTTGTAGAATACAAAAATGACGAGATTCGAGAAGAGAATAAAACTAACGGACGTAATACGCAAACGTGCGAAATAAAAATTGACGACGTTTAGACGGTTAGCGGGGACGGATTTTACGCACACGCCACGTAGGCGCTCGACGACGTCTCGTAGAATCGCGACGTCGAACTATTATCAATATTCGCGTAACGTAAAAATTATTCATTATGAAACAACGGTAGGGTCGAATGTGAACCGAGATTTTGAACGTATTAGTACATTCGCTAAACGGAATCGTATTCGACCAAAGCGAAATTTATTTCCATATTTCTGGTTCGGACCAATTATAAAGTATAACGGAAACGTAAAAAGAAAATCGCGGGGAGCGAGTAGTTTGTGAAAGAGGAAATTCGTTTTCGGTTCTTTCAAACGGTCGGTGCAAACGCAATTTTTCCATTATTATGGTAGATACGTAAATTCGTTCTCGTCGGAAAACGAAACCGGTTCCAAACGTTCGCGTTTAACGTTAACTCGCGCAATAATAATGCCGAGAGCAGACTTTACGTAATCGGCCTAGAAAGGGATGAACAAGCTCGATTTCGATTCCGAATCGATCGGCTGTAACGCGTTCATCATCAGGTGTATAAAGCTTAACAACAACAACAATGATCGATTAAAAAAAGTTTTTGTTTTAATTAAAACGTCATTTCTTCGGGCATTTCTCTTCGGGCGCGGTTGACGGCGGCGACGAACGGGTGCACCCTACGTAACCGACCACCTCGATCGGTGTCTCCGTGCTGGCGCCGCCCGGTTTTTCGTTGGCCGGTGGCGTCGAGTACGCCTTGGCGCCGATCCGGGCCGCGTCCTCGGCGTGCTTGGGCTCGTGCTGCGCCAACGCCGCGATCTCGGCCGCCCGGACCGCGCCGCCGTGCTTGCACGCGGCCTCGGCCCTGAGTAGTGCGTCGGCCGCCTCCAGCAGTTCGTTACGTTCGGCCGGCGTGCCCAGCACCGCCTGTTCCACGTCCATCCCGTACAGGGTCGCGTTGACGGTGCCGGGGCCCGGAGCCCGGCACCGGGAGAACATCACCGGGTGCGGTACGGCGGCCTTGTCGTGGGCGGGATCGGACGGGACCGCGGCCCGGCTCTCCAGCATGGTCGTCATCAGGTTGTCGAACCGTTTGAGCAACGACATGGGCGTCTCCCGGCACGCAATTGCCCTGTCCAACGGCTCCAGGGGCCGGTTGGCCGCCGACGGACCGCACTCGGTCGTGTTCAGCACTTCATTCGAGTCCTTGTCCAGCATCCGATCATAAAGGGTCCTCAGCGCCACGCATTCTTCTTCCGTCACCTCCGCGCACTCTATCTCGTCCGGGCACGGTCCGCAAAACGGGGACGTCATGATCTCGTACCGACGCCTTTTTCTTTTTCGCTATTAACAATTTGGTACGGCAAAATTTGTTTTCCTATTTTTCGTGGGGACGATTTCGACGTCGAATTTCGACCACACGCCAACACCGACGTTTTGTCACGTGCTTAAATTTGTTTGCTAGACGACCGAATAGGTCGGCCCGGTACCTATGGTTTCGGTATACGAGTTAACAAGCGTTTTTGTTTTCAACCCGTCGATTTATATTAGCGTAATATAACTCGTTTTTATTGGCCTAGTTAAAAATCACCGTTTTCTATTTAACGAAAGTCCAAAAAAATTACGCGAAAAACGTTACGTTCGAAAAAATATTACTCGAAAATCCCGAGAGCTATTCTGTAAAAAGTGTTCTAGCGAATACGAATTAAACATAAATCGTTAGGCGGTACGAGAATTTCGATTTTTCGACATTTTACAAAATACGTTGACGTTCGTTTACGATAAAACAATCGCGGTTTTCAAAGAAAACGGTTATCGGTAAAAGCGAAGCGCGGCGAATAATTAACTTTTATTTTAAACTCGAATCGTAATACATGGTGGGGTAATGGAACGAAATTCAACGGCGTGTCACAAACCGTGAGGTTCGTTAAAGAGAACGAACGTAAATAGAAACGCGTACGTTTATTTTTTTATTATTATATATCGCGGTTATCAATCTTTTTTTACGAATGTCGTCGGCTCGTCCCGCGATGATTTAAGTTATCTGTACGTTTTATGCGGAAGGGGAACGCACGCGCGAGCTACTGGAACAAATGACACAAACCACATGTCTCGGTATCAATAATATAAGACGCGATGATTATAATTATTTCCTGTTCACGATCGCCGCAATTTTCGTGTATCTACGAATTGATAGCCGCCACGTTAAATCCCGGCTAACGTTCGAAACGACGAAATTCGCGAATACACTCGCCCGGTACGCACAAATGACGGGGAACTACGGAGCGAGAACCCGACCGACGTCGTCCGGACCAAATCGTGTATATCCGACCGGGCGCGATTTCTACGGGGAAACGTGAAACCTATACCTATAAATACGTATATTCGGGCGAGGAGAACACATGCGGCCGAAATAATTTACACGAAGTGTCGTCTGACAATTATCGTTATTATTATTCGGTTGATCGTCACAAAGCGTCACTAGCCTTTTGCCGACTTAAAAAAAAAAAAAGAGAAAACCGTCCAGAAGCTTAAAAAAACCGTATACGATTTTCGCAGGAAGTTCTCATATTCGTAGAAACGCGCGATGATTTATGCCCGTGAAAGGAAACACACGCGTATAAGCGCTCGATAGGTTTTCCGCCGTAAACACGGAGCATTACGGTGAAGACGGTTCAGAGAGAAAAAAGATAATTAAAACCCGTTAAGTACACAGAGAGGAAGTTCTCTAATCACTGTATAAGGTAGACCTGAATCGTATATCGTTATTAATTGTGTATATACGAACGGCGCGAAATTTCAACAACGTCGCATAAAAAACGAACGCCTCCTCCCTGCCCTGCCCTGCACGAAATACAAAAACCGTGTACGGTTTACACTCGTTTCCGTTTTGATAAAGCCAGTTTTTAATCGTTTACGTTTTTTACCATTTAACGGTTAATTTTTAATCATTTTCCAAAGTGCTAAACCGTCCGAACAAATATGTTACTTAAACGTGCGTTCAAAAAATAACGGGAACGTTCGTTTTATTCTTGAAAAAAAAACATTCGTTTATTCGTCTACGTTAGCCTCGTCTCCTTCAAAATAGCCCCCGTTAGATATTACGCACTTGTGCCAGCGTTTCTTCTTTTTTTCAAACTCGATCTTTGGTATTGCCTTTTAGCTCTTTCAGCGATGTGCTGGGAGATCGGGGGGCGTTCGTCATTTTCGACGTCTTTACGGTCCCAGCTTGGAAACCCTTGTTTTACTCATAGCCGACTCGCCATAGGCCTTTGTTAACGTTGCACGCACTTTGTTACACTTTCATTTTTCACGCGAACATATAATACGAACTTTTCGATCCGTTTTTTTTTTAACGAACAAAAATCGCCGAGCTCATAAAACAACCACGTCTAACCTTAGCGGCTGTCACTTAAAAAGTAAATACAGCCGAAAACTTTATCATACTTCACGAGCGTGTATGCAAAAAGGATGGAAAAACAATGTCGACGACCGCGAAATGCCCGTTAAAACATAGCTCGTGTATTCTAGCGCCGTGCGTGCGAGTGTATTTTCATAGATATCGATATTACGGTAAAGTTGGTTTTTTTATGGCGTATAATATATATATATATTAAGTCGATCTTTTGTCCCACTCGAAATGCATATTGCGCCAATAAGAGAAGTCTCGATATCGAGAATAAAAACGCGAAAACTTTTCGAATACGATTCGCGTTACGCGAACAAATATGGTGAATACATTTGCGGGTAAGAAGTCGAGGATTGGCGTATTGTAATATCGTAATAAGTATTCGAAAACACGAAAACAGCGTCGCCTCGTACGTTTTTCCCTCTACGAAAGTCGAATATATATATATGTGTGTGTGTGTGTGTGTACGCGGTAGACGGTGCTGAACTACAACGGGACCGAATACACACACGCGCACGCTCGAGATCGTATCGTGTCGTAAACTCATTAGGACACGTCAGTAAATCACGAGAAAAAACATATTTTCACACTTGCGGTTTT
This sequence comes from Geopemphigus sp. TES_GeoC_2020, assembly GCA_025469175.1. Classification (NCBI taxonomy): domain Eukaryota; kingdom Metazoa; phylum Arthropoda; class Insecta; order Hemiptera; family Aphididae; genus Geopemphigus; species Geopemphigus sp. TES_GeoC_2020. The sequence continues at coordinate 29,489 of JAIPRN010000582.1, forward strand.
TAGTTTTTTCTAAAAACAATCCGACCTCTCTTTATTTACGGTATTTTCTCAGACATATTTCGTTTCATCTCCGAGATGGCCACTATTTTTTTTTTGCCGCGCCGTCGTCGCACGGTCGACTAGTGTAGACTCGTTCCGACTACCGCGCCGGCGTTTCCGCGACAACAATAATTGAAAACGGCGTGCTCTCATTTTGCGCGGTTAAATGAAAATTTATCGTCGCCGACGGTGCACGGTTGACCGCCGACACCGCGCCGCGACGTGTTTTTAACGAACGCGAAATTTATTGCCCGCGCCCGACGTAAACATTTCGTTTACCTCCGCCACCCCGCCCGGACGGCACCGAACGCGGACATTGACGCATTACCGCCGTCAACCCTATTAGGACGAGCGAGGACACTCGCGCCTATAATAATATACGTTGTTCTTTCCGCGCCATTTGAACGGTCCACGCGATATTCTTTCTCGCGCGCGCTTGTGTATATATATATAGTTATGTCACGTTACTCCTTACAACCGGCGTACGACACGCGGAGGAACGTGTCTGTTCCGAAAAAAAGAGCGTCGGTACTTAAAAAAAACCCGAAAATCGTCGTAAATCTTTGTTGTTTTTCCAGGGGACGGACGTGATTCGGATTACTACGCGGTTTTACGAACGTATATTATCCGCCAACGTAAGGCGTACGGGTACTTAGCCCATCCACGTGAGGCGCGCCTAATTAAAAACGCGTACGAACCGCCGACACCGTCGTTGTTGTAAAACGGTACACCACTTCATTATCGGGAAACGGGCGAGTCGAAAGCGAATTTCCCGAAAAAAAACTGTTAAACCGAAACGCTTTTTTCCATTTCCATTCGTCGGGCCTGATTTACAGGTCTTTTATCTGATTTACAGATTATTCACAATTGCCGTACGATCAAACCGACCATATTCGGTCGCGTAAATAATCGTATATATCAACCACGAGTGTAATCGAAACAGCCCCGAGATTTCGACACGGACGTGTGTTTCTTTAAATCGCTTATCCGATTAACGCGTACATTCTAGCGAATACCGTTTTCGCGTCTCGTTACAAAACTTCCATTAATGGACGAAGAAAATTCCGCTTGTTACGAAATTATCTCCGGAGTTTTAGCTCGAAACGTATACTACCGCACGAGTCACAGAACTCGTTTTATTCTTGTACGCCGATTTAAACGTTAATCCGAATCCCGGACTTTTAGTATCAGTAATCGAATCTCGTCAAGTACTCCTTTCAGTCGTTCAAGTCACGTATTAACGTATGTTTTGTAAAACGTGACGTTTCACCGAAACAATTATACGACAAATAATAAACGTAAATTCCACCGAGTTGAATATTTACGACTGATACAACGCCTGTAGACTAGGTAAACTTTTATTATCGCCAGAAATGTACGATAATCGACGTATTCGAATACTTACGAATCGCGTCGTCGTTAATTATACGCCAGTCGGATTTCCTAATTATTCGCCGTAGTAAAATCTCGATCGCTTCGTTCAAAATTTTAGTCCGTAGAATACCATTGAACAAAAATTATCGTCCCTGTTAACGGCGCGCGTTATTGTCAACCGTACGTCAAGACGTTATAGTGTTTTTTTATCGAATTATGATTATTAAAAATTATTTTATTATTTTTTTATCGTTATGACACGTTGTTATTATTATTACGATTGTCGCTAATCGATTTATTTACGGAACTAACGGTATCGTCCGAACGCCCGAATAAAACGCGTGATCGCTCGTCGTGTATTCAAAACAATATCAGGACCGTAAACCGACGGAGGGTTGAAAAGACTACATAGGTCCCTCCCCTTTTTTGTACTTACAATATTTGATCTCAGAATCGAACGGAAAAAGCTGGGGCGGACAATAGTTACTAAAATAACGTTAGGCGTGTTTCTCCGTTCGAACGTAATTCAAAAACAAAAACCGCGTGATAACGTAACGCGTTTTGTGATCGCGTCGTGTACTACGAAACCGTCGGCTAAAATCGACCAATTCGTCTTCTCGCCGTCATTTTTTTTCTGTCTTTTCTCTTAGCACGCTTTACGGTGCAGATTGTATATTTGTTTAAAATAAACTAAAAACAAAAAAAACATGGACTAATTACGTACAACGCCGAATAATATAAGAACGATGGAATTAGGAAAAAATTATAAATATCGGCGCTCGGTGTTCGAATTTGTCGTTTTTTTTATTCGAAACTCGCCGCGCTCCCTCGTATCCGTGTTATTTAACACGCGAAAGAGGAGAAATTGTATTTACGTCGGCGCGTCGTAAAGGTCTCGTTTAACGTTGCGAATTAATCCGTTTAACGTCGGAACCGCGTAAAAATGACGATAATAACGTAAACGCTATTAGAATCGTGTGTGTGTGTGTGTGTACACGACAAATTTACTCCCGCCGAAAGTAGACGGAAATTGATTATTTCGCGTCGGTTAACGCGTTTAAACGCGCACACCGATGGAACGGCTGTACCAAAAAAACAATAACGTACGCCGATTTCGAGGGACTACGCGTGCGCCGGGCCCGGTTTGGCCTCGTAAAGCTCTCCGCTCGGCGTTTTCGTATTATTGGAACGATCTCGCACAATCGGCGGGTTTGACGACGAACAATAGACAAACAGACAAACCGACCGACAGACAGACAGGCCGTCTATGTCCCTTGCGTCGAGCACGGCGAAAAACGCGGGCGGGCGCGTATTATTATTATTTTGTTTTTCTTTTTTTCGTTTCGGTGTCCGATTTCAATTTCGCCGGGACGACACCTCTCTTCTTCTCGCCTACCCTTCGTGCGCGCGCGCGCACAATAAACGAGTGGCAACTGATTGTTGTCGCGTCCGAAATAATAATAATAATGAACTACCTGACAGCGTACAAGCCCCTCCCGAACGATATTATTTCGTAACAAACATCCGTCCTCGTAACGCGCGTAATAATTGTATAATATTTTGGCGCGCGCGGGCGTTAACGCACGTACGGCCGAATTCGATTCGCGAAACGACGAGAGATTTTACCATAGCTGCCCCAATCACCAGATTTCCGTTCCGATTCCCCCTGACGCGTTCGTTTCTCTCGGCGAGAAGTATTTACGCGTTACTACGGTGCCGCCGTCTACACTGCCACCCCATCCCGCCCCGGCTTACTTTCCTGTAAAATTCAGAAACAATATTGTTACTCGACGCGTTCATTTTGAACGCGTTACGTGATATGTCAGTGATGACCGATATTGATTAACGACTGACGGCGATAATAATTAACACAGAAACGCATTTTGCGTTTGAAAACGTTTATTGTTCAAGTCAAGGGTACACAATATAAGTATGTATATATATAAAAATAGACATGTTGAATGTGAGACAATGGACGATCGATAATTACGTCGATCGAAGCGATACGAAATAGATAATCGTTATTTTACCGTAAAATGCGTAATTTGGCGTTATTGCGAAATAGCGTTGGTTTAATTCTTTTTCAATCTGTACGTTGGTAAAAATGGAACTGAATATGTCCATTCCATTCTGAAAAACGGAAAACACGATTTTATTCGTTACATATATATATATATATACGGTCTCCTGCAAATTATTTATTCGGGGCGTACGTTTCTATTACGTTCGATTTTGTTTCAACATTTTTCGGTCGAAATGTACAAACGTGTAAGTATTACGCTCGACACTAAAAAGTTGATCGACAAAGTAAACGCAACGCTTAAAAGTGTTGTAAGAATGTGGACACGTATTTTTATTTATAATGTACTTGGTAAACGTTCGCTATAAATAACGGTCGGGTTTAATTAACCAATCTACCGAATAACAAAATTAACCAAATTATTTTAGTTTCGATAATATTTATTTTGACGGAAAAACCACGAAAACACTAATTTTTATAACTAAGAGACAAAATATTCTTGTACGAGAAAAATAATTTTTCTTATTAATGAAATTAAGGTAATCTAAACTTTTTAATAGAATAGGAAGACCGATAAATCATATCTCGTGACAGTTTTGTCTAAAGTTTAACTTAGAATAATTATTTAAATATACATACACGGTAATACATTTTACGTGGAACACTGATTTTCTAAATACATTTTCGTGTTTATAAATACATTTTCAAATTTAATTTTAAATCGTTGTATTTAGTTACAACAATATTATAACAAAAATGAAATCTACCTTTAAATATTTAAAGTTCGGTCACGCGGAGTGGAAAAGTAATAATTATTAGCTCCCTACACTACTACACCCATTAAATTGTATATAGAAACTAAACAATAATTGAGCGTTCCTAAAATATTTGCTAGTTATACATAAACCTTTTTAATCGAAATGTAAAAGTTAAAATATAAGCTGTCGTTAAAAAAAAATTCAATCTAAAAACTACATTGAATTTAAAAAAGTAAAATTTTCTTTAAAAAAATATGAATATATATTATAAAAGAAAACGTTTTGCTAAACGCATAAATTAAATTAATTCGACTTCAATCTGAAAATAAATGTTTACTTAAAAAGTATCATTCTGTATATATGTACTAGGTACCAAATTGTAAATCCTTTAAAAAGTTTCAATTCATCAAAATGTATAAGAATTATATTGATATTGGAGAGTAAGACAACTAACCTTCTCAATAAATCCATGCCAATAGGAAAATCGTATGTACTTGGTTCTTCACCTGTTGTCGATTCACCAGTAAGATTCATTTCTTTGCCCCAAGCAATGAGGCCCCTCTCTTCTGGGGTACCTATTTATAAATAAACATTTATTTATAAATATAAATATTAATTTATAAATAAACACGATCCACACACAATTTCGGGTATCATACAACGTTTTCATACCTGGTATGGTATTATCTAAAAAGCAACCAAGTAAACCACCGACTAATATACTTGTACTGCAAATAACAGTTAACACACTGTCCAATACTTCATTTCCAGTTTGAATGACGTTTGGATGAGCGACAATCCATTTAGGTAAAACCTGAAATTGTATAACCGAGGAAAATATTTAAAAAAATGAATTTAAAAGTACGTATTTATTTAAATAAGGGTCTACACATTATTTTATCATTAGATGAAAAATTGATCTACGTCAAATATTAATATGCTCAAAATACTACTTGTAACGGTGTAATCATTTATTATATTTATTTTCCTTCAGTCTTTCAACAGTGGCATCTTAATGCTTAATCTTAATTATTTCCTATTTTGAGCCTTTAATTGGCTCAAAGATATTTTGATTATTTGTATTTCGACCAATTTTAGAAGCCATTGTGCATATTATTGACTCAACATTTCTTACAATGATATATAAATTAATAAGGTTTACAAATAACGTCACATACCAACGAGAAAAACATTGAAAATCCAATAATATATAAATTCCTTGAAGAATTCAAGTGAACATATTGCAAAGCTGATAATCCTATAAAAAATAGAATCAATATTAACTAATTCAAAATAGAAATAATATTAATAATAACATTTTCTTAATCAAAATATTACAATGGAGCCATAATTTTCTTTAAAATATTATTTCTCAAGTTTTCGTCGTTATTTTAACTGAAAAAATTTTAACTTAAATCAACTACGAATTGTTCTTATTCAAATATGGATAAATAACTTAAAAAATAATACTTAAATAATTATGTGTCTAATTTACCAAAAGCGCAAATCATTCCAAACATGACACAAAACATTCCTCCAACAATAGGTTCAGGAATAATTATAAAAATAGCTCCAAATTTATTGACAACACCTTGAATAAACATCAGTGCACTTGCATACTGTATTACACGTCTGCTACCAATCTAAACAAACAAAACAAAAATAAAAATACAAATGTTATTTGCTATAATAATCATTAGACGCATAATTGTTTAATAGTTATACAGCATCCGTAATTACTAATTAAATATAATGTTTATATACGTATATAGTAATATACTTTTAGTAATTACGAAAGATAATCAAATTAATTTTGTTTAAAATTTTCTATTTTATTTTTACAATTTAAAATAATCTTAATTTTTAAATATATTCTATTTTTAATAAGTTTCAACAATATTTAACAGTAAATACGTATACATAACACTTATAATTAATAATTTATAGTGCTTCAAAATGAAACACATTTAAGTATTTTTTAGATTTTTTAAATAACCCCTGTAATATTTAACTGTTAAAAAAATTCTGTATAGGTATGTCATTTGAATTTTTTATCTTTATTATAATTAAGAAACGACTATGTTTTTACGCTTATCGTTCTTCGTCGTAAGTATTATTTCGTCTAACGCGTGTCGAAAAACGAACATTTAAAATTCGTTTGAACGATACGTTTAAAAAGATTATATACTAACTTTTGTGACACCAATCGCGCCAACATTTTCTCCAAACGTGTTTGTCCCGTTTCCACTGCCCCAAAGACCAGCAAGTACTGTCCCAAGACCTTCGAATCCGATTCCTCTATTTATAGCGTGTACGGGTGGCGGAGGAGCTCCTAATTAAAACAACAATACATAATTGAAACGGATTTATCAATTAATAATGATATAACTAATTTAATTACCATATCACTAAAGGATAGAATTTACTTATATCATTGCAATATTTACCCGTCATTTATTAATCATTTTATTACGTACTGTTTTAATATTTTAAACGGAAAATTGATTAAATTAATTAATATATTATTAAAAACTAATTTTCACTAGCTACTAATAATATTATATTATACGTACCACACATTTTGGCTGTTGTCGGATAATAGCTTATGGACTCAACGGTGCAGGCTAGTACTCCTGCTAACATGCCTACAACGCCAGCCACGCTAACAGTCGGCCAACCCCATTGCCCTTTGCAAGTATACAAAATGAGAGATATTATAAACTCGTTCGCGCGAACATGTCTCGTAGTATAATAATATAATAATGTAATCCTACCGGGATATGGCACCCGGAACCACGACGAATCTTCTATAATCCGAATCTTGACATCCGTTCTCGCTGGATGTCCAACTGGAAAGTAATCATAGACCGTGAACAGAGCGCACAATATCCACATAATCATTATAGTCAATAACACCTATATACACGATAAAATGCAAATATAATCAAAAATATCGGTCGTCCATGTAAGCATGGTTTATGTTTTTACATATAGTATGTGCGCAAATTCGCTTACCGGAAATAACTGGAAAACATTAAACATAATGATCGAAAACCCGTTAGTTTTACTATATGTGGGAACTGGAAACTTAACGTTTGTCAGAAATTGTGAAAACAACGTCAATAGTATGATCGTTCTGCGGACAAATTCGTTCATTTTCAATATTATTTATAAATGTATAAATTATCAAAGTGATTTAAAATTCAAAATGAACGTAAACATTTTTCATTAAGTTCATAGATATTATACTCAATGATTGTTCTATTAAACTTCATAAGTTTACCCCATTGATATGCCCCAATGCTTGGAAGCTGATTCTCCTGCATTTTCAAATAGCGACAAACCCACCAATGACACAGTCGGCACAATAGTAAGTGGTGTAACATATTTAACCAGTTTGCCAATCAGACCTAAAAATTATTTACAAACATTTACAATATAGTTATACTAATGTATTAGTAATAACTTACTGTTACATAATAAAAGCTTACCAGAGTAACCAATAAACACTTGAAATAAAGCGGATACAGCAATTGCGCCTGATAGTTCTCTCATGCGCATTTGCCAAAGTTCTTCTTGTTCTCCATAGGTCATTTTACTAATAACGTCCACGGCAGGACATCTCCATTGCGGTAGTTTTAATATTGCTAAGGTCGGAACAAGAAATGAAATTGTTCCTCCTTGTACAATTGGCAGCCTACCAGAAAACCGATTTCGTAAATCAGTTAAGTGTTGAATGTTTCAATATGTGATTTAGGACAGTCAAATGTACAATAATATCAAATAGAAATTCAAACACGTTTGTCAATATTGGACATAACACATAATACAGTGATTTTATTAAAATATATAAAGATATAATTACACATATAGTTACTCTACATATAAAGGAAATGTAAATAATCGTTTTCTTTAAATATATTTCCTAGTGTTTATACATTAGTTTATTAGCATAATAATGTTTCTTAGATATGAACTATTAAATAAAAATACGTTATACAATATTGATTATATTATTTGAAAATCTTAAATGAAAATAATATTCTAATTTATAGTTTTGTAATTGTCCCATATTATTTAATAATAATGAATAAAAACTATTTTCGAAAAGTTCTTAACATAACACAGAATTTATTCATTTTCACCATACTTCATAAAAAAAAAAAAATACTGATCTTAAATAATTTTAATATCTACAGTAATTTTTTAATAAGATTCTTGATACATATTAAATTAGTGTTCGTATATTTAGTTGAAAAAACCAATGCTTTATATCAATAAATTTTTATAAGCGTAATTTTATGTCTAAAACAACTTTAAATATAAAATAAATAATTGTTTTTTACAGATTCAAATTAAGTTTAACTAGTTTTGCATATTAATTAAATTTAAAAAAATACCTGCATCCGAAAGTAACTTGTATGAACGTCACTATTGCTGTTACAAAAATCATTGTCGATATAATGTGCCCTCGAGCAGGATCATCTTCCTTCATGCATAATGCTGGCGTTAAAATAAATGGAATTGATACAATAGCACCAATCATTGTAAGATAATGCTGTAAAATATACACATAATAATAATTATAAAGATTAAAATAAAATAAAAATTGGGAAAATGTCAAATATTTTATTTAAACTAACTACCAATATAATTAATAATTATATATTTGAATACAGGAGTATATTTGGAAAATGTTAATAACTCAAATTTTATATTTCTGAAACATAAATATTAATACAATTTTAACATACTTGTAAAGCCATAAAGATACACAAATACCATGGTGGCTTATCGTCAATACCATAAGTTATAGACAACCCTTCAGTGCTTTTAGAATTTGAGATTCCAATGGTATTGACAGTTTGGGTTGATTCAAAATCATTTGTCTAAGTATACAAATAAATTTAATCAATTAGATAGATATGTATTTTTAGCATTTTATAAATTATTGATTAAAAACCCAACACATTTCTGGTACTTTATTATAATTTAAATTTACCGTTTTTATTATTTTATATTTAAATAATTTCTACATAATATACTATATTGCGACAAATATTATGTTAAAAAATATATATTTTCTCCAAATTATATTTGAATAATAATTTACTATATTTATTTAAGTTAAGGTATGAGAGTACTTTTATTCTACTTAAATTTAAATAAAAAATAAAACAAAACAAAATAAGTTTTGAAAAATTCTACATATCTCATATATTATCTAATTAAAATTAAAAAGTAAAAATTAAATTTTTTTCATCCTTATACAAATACAAAATTTATCTACATAATTCTATAAACACAGATCTAATTATTGACATAATCTTAAAATTTAATACGAGCATGTACTTATATAATTAATTAGATATAAATAATTTAATGCAGATAACCTATGCTATCACCTATATAGCGATATAGAATTATATTTTTTAATATTAAATACCTATTAATAACATAGCCTATACCTTTTAATAACATTATTTAGAAACATGTTTTAATATTTAGTACTTAGTAAAATACTGTATACCAATCATTCCATACAAATGAAGTTACTTAAATAATTAAAGCTTTTAATTATCTTACAAAAAGTCTTGTTTTTAATTTATTTCCAAGTAACATGTCTACATGAATGTTTAAATGAAAAATTAGAATATAATGTAATGTATAATTTAATTTATAATGTTATAAACAAGACTACAACGGTCAGGTTATATAATATACTTAATTACTATTAAGTTAATATAAAGTAAAATCAATGATATAAAAAAGAATACATTATATAAAATATAAATAATCACTGATTATCTTAAATTGCTAAATTTTATAGAATATTTTGTACCTAGAGATTGAAAAGTAAACAGGTGTTTCCTCCAAATGATTACACTCAATTATTTAGTTGTGCAAATTTTTTTACTTTAATTCTTATTTGTATTTGCTTAAACATTAATATATTGTATATTTTATGTATAGTTATAATAGTTACATAAATAATAATTATTATAGAAAACATAAATATACATTTGAATTTTTTATTTTTAATTTAATTTAAATTCAAAATAAATAAATTATTAATATATATGGTATAACAAATGTTGGTAAGTATTTTTAATATTACTTAAATTAAAAATCATACTGGCAACGCACGTTATTCGTGATAATTAATTATAATATTATAACAACTTACGTTTAAATTAATGTCTACAAATCCTTTAGAATCATCCAACATGGTTCAACTGTGTAAGTATTGGTAGACTACAGTTTAACTAAATTACTAAATTTCAATGGAAATCATATAATGTTGAGAACGATAGAAATTACAACAGTGAGCGACACGTGTGTAAATCAAACTGAAATCATTGGAAATGACTGAGATACGATACACTGTTTAGAAATAACGTGATAAAAGTCTCAGCAGTAATCCAGCTTGTAATAAGTGTTATCTTATCTAAAAAAAAAGATTTATTAATATTTATTTAAGTCTCAAGAACAAATATGTTACTATTCTTTGTGTATACAAATTATAACCAATATATATATACATTAAATAATATGATTTAGTGGTCAATATTCACTAAATAAAAATGTATATAAACTATTATCGCCTGTCTCATCACATTATATATACAAATATTACTTTTTAATTGAAATTATTCTATATTTTTGTTAGTATAAATTATTTCTAATGTTACATAACGTTGTATGCTTTTTATTATTAACATTTTCATGAATCAATGCAATCATATAAAATGAAAAACACTATAAAATTTGATAAAATAATATCTAAAAATAATAGTACCTACACGTAGTTGTTGAAACAACTTTTTAACACACAAATTTGATATCGAATAAAACAAAGTATTACAAATTTTAATAACTAATATATATCAATAAACTTCTTTATATTTAATGTGCGTTAGTATTTACTAATTAATTATTTAAAAGATACATATTTTTATTTTTATCATATTTAAAATTTTTAAAATATAAATTACCTATTTATCAAAATTTATTTTCAATATTTTTAAAAATAAAATAAATACTAGTTAAATAATAACTTTTAAAGGAAACAACTCCACAATTTTGATAAAATTCGACTAAAAATATTAAAGAAAATATAAATAAATAACAAGAATAATAAAAACGAATATTATCAAAAAAAACAACAAAACATAATACCTATCTAAAATATTGTGGCGCCTTTGTCGAAAAAAAGAACTTCCAATCATTTACACCAAAACTACTTTAAAATATCAATTAATCGAATGATTTATACGCGTTCGCTATCGAGTAAAGAACGTGTAACAACCTTCACCAACGACGGCACTATGGAGTGTGTTACGTTTTATAAAGTCTTGTGTACATTCTTCCAGTCATAACTTATTTGCTGGCGAGACATATTAAGGTCTAGACATATTAAGGTGTGTGCGGAACAAACAACTATATATATATATTAATATGTGTAAAATAACGAAATAAATGTTTTGAAGAACTAAAATCTAGATAAAACAACAAAATTTTCTGGAATGTCTCTTATATATATACAACTAATGGTGTAACCCGTAGACCCAGCAAAACAGAAAGAACGCATGATATTAAAATATATAAAGAAAAAAGAAAAAAACTGAATATTTTCAAATTTAAGGCTGTTTAACCGTAGTTAAAATTACAAATATAATTCAATTTTTCAATTAAGTTGAAAATTAAAACATTATTTTCAGCGGCACAAACGCCTATAAATATTATTGTAAAAGGATTTAAATTTGATTTAAAATAAAAACAAATTGTAAGAATATATAAAACAAGTATCCAACATCCAATTTCTAAATTTTAAAACAATCACAAAAGTCTACTTTGCTTCTAAAATAATATAAATAAAATAAACGAATAATATCCAAGGCAATAATTATATTAATGACCGATTGCTAAGTATTAAAATAATTTTTTAAATTTGTATTTTGGTAAAATGAATATTTTAGAAAAAGTTTTAAAGCGTTTAAACATTTTACTAAAAATAATGAAATCCCAGAAATCTTATAAATCGCGTTTTGGTTTCAAGAAAAATAAAAATTTTCGCGTATTCACTGACTAATTTATTATTTTACAAGTGAAAAGAATTTTATTTATGACTTTGTAAACAAACGATTATTCAATAAAACTCAATAACAAACAATAAAAATCGATTTATCCAATATGTGTAAGATTAGTACGTAACGATAATAAAAAACTACGATTATGTAAAGTAATAAAAGACAAAAAATGTTCTCAATGTTATCAAAGTGTTTATATATTATGGATATAATCTGTATTAAACGATATTATATTATATAACACATTAATTAATTACTTTTATATAAACGTATATACGATAAAAAAAAAACATTCACCATTATTTTATAATTTTATAAGAAAAATTAAATTTTTATGATAAATTAATCGTTTATAAATTATAAATGAAAACTACGTATATTAGTATAAGATTAAGTGTTAATATAACATTTCATATATTAAAATATAATTTAATAATATGTATATATTTATTATGGGTTAATCTCGATTTAATTTATTGGTATATATTAAGGCCCTACTCACCCCTACTAGTGTAATAGTTTACAGCTTTGAATCAAAAACAATATATATATATATATATTTGTAAAACACTTTTTACTATTAATACGGTGTACCTAATTACTTACTAATTAATATATAATTTCTACTTTTACTACCAGGTTAAAAATTATATTCCCACATAACTAAAATAAATACAGCTAGTATAAGTAATAATAGTCAGTGGATTAAATTAGATAAGGTTAGTATAAACATCAATAATAATGCGTATAGTAGACAGTGAGAACTGTTATGTAAATTAATAATGAAGAAAGAAAAAGAAAAGGAAGACCAAAGAAGAAGTGGGTGAATACAATCGAGGAAGATATGAAGATTGCTGGTGTATGCGTGTAGAATGTGGGAGATCAGGTCAAATAGAGGTTTAGGACAAAGGTGGCTGACACAAAATAGATAGGATAAATGCGAGGGAGATGATGAATTGTTTTTGTCATTTCAAAATACCATAGTAAAATTAACTTCAATCGAATATTTTAATATTTTTCTTTACTAAATACATGGCCCCATATTGAATTTTGAATAACAACTAATAAAACCGGGTTTTGTATCAAAATACTGTAAAAAACAATAATCTAGAAAATGAATATTTTGCTTCTTTATACCCAATTTATATCACTATATATAACTATAACCAGATTGATTTATGGCATAAACATACTTAATAATAAATATTCATTTAAAGTTTTCTGTTGTTCACAAATTGTATGTGAATGTTGTATTAACATAACAACATTATACTACTCCATACTATAAAAAATAAAATTATTGATTATCAATCCCTAACTAAATTTCAATCTTAATTTTTAACTATTTGTAAAATAATTTGAATATAAAAATAATAAATAATTTATAACTGAAGTTAAAAAACTAAAATAATGTTTAACAAAAGGTCAATTAAAAAATGTAAATGGTTATATTATGAAAATAACAATAAATAAGATTAAAATCAAGACAATATTATATTTTAAATGTATAATTTTTCAAAATAATTGAAATGAACAAGTGTAATTATTTTACAAATATATCTTGCATTTCAAACTTGAACATTGTTAGTTAAGCCACATTTTATTTGTATTTGTTTTCAAATAAAGAAATAAATACAGATTAATTATACATTTTATTAAATAAATTGATAAATTTTTACTTTAACAACTAAACTAATTAGCTGTTGTTAATTATTAGCATAACTTGGCAAAAAAATATACGATTGAAATAATTTACAAATTTTAACACAATATCAGATACAATACACAGATTTTTTATATTACTTCAAATCAATTTACATCTTTATTTAACACAATAACATAAAATAGTATTAAATATTCAATTTTAAAAATTATTTTCTATTTAAGATAGTAAAATATCTCATAAAGTTAGGCAGTAGATTGATTATCTTTAATAGATACATAACTAATAATTAAAATTTGTAATATTTATTTTAATAACCACCCTCATTTTATTATTTAATCAGGTTTTTATTTTAAAAACATTTTGTTGTATAAAAAAGTAATAATTAAATATTTGATATAAACATTTTTTAAAAAAAAATAAGTATATTTAACTTATATATAAAAATTATGTAGCTTAAATATACATTAGACATCAAGAAAATATTTGATATATTTATCAAAATTAAAACAAATGAATGTTATACAATACAATTGTCAGTCTACACAATGATCATAAAAAATGAATTACTAATATTTATAACTAATATACGTTGCCTACAAGTGTTCATTTTGTTTATTCGATATAGATTAGATCATTTTAAACTAAAACCAATAGGTAATACACATTACTATATTTACTTAAAGTATGAGTCTTAAAGTTTTCCATAATATATGTATATTACACAAATTTCTGACAAATTAATTGTATTTTTCTTTATAGAAGACTGCAATGAAGATCTTACTTGCTACTACCTATAAACAATAGATGGAAACACATTCATTTTGATTCAAATAATGATTAGTATGTATAATATAGTTTCTGATAAAGAAGAAATTTAATAAAAATTACAAACACTCTATTAGGTATTTACACTAGTCTTTTTTTATCTTATTCGTATTTAAACTAATAAAACTTCAATATTTCACTAACATAAAAACATGTATAATACAGATACACACAAACTACTGAATAAAACCAAGAGAGACATTTACTAAATAATATATTTTATCATTAAATCATTAAATTTATCTTATTAAAATGAGTGAAAATGAAAAATGAGTTTATAAACTTATGTACACTTATTTTTATATAAACTGATTAAAATCAAATATTTAGATTTAGTATAGTTCAAAAAATTTCATAAAATTATAATTTAAAAACTACAACATTAATATTTTTATGTCTACTTTTCACATAATACAGACAATCACCATTTCACATTTCCATAATTCTTACTCTCCATTTAAATTTAGGGATTTTTCACTCAATAAAGTATTTCATATTTGACTAAGGAGAATATTTTCTATACTATTATCAAATAATTTTGTAATATCTTCACTTTTTATCACATTATGACTTTACAAAAATTGATTGAATTTTAGTTTAAATAAATTTAAAAAATGTAATTACCAAAAAAAAAAAGATTACTTGATTATAACACAGAAAATGTTTTCTTTTATGGGTTCATAAACCTAAAATAAATAGTAGTCAAAATTATAAAACTGTGGAATAGTGTTTGATAAGTTACATAAAAGAAAAAACAAATGGTGTTCCTATGCTTCAAATAAAGGGTAATTCTTTAAGTTTTACTAAATACGTAATATTTTACTATGAAACTATACACACATTAAATAAATATATCACTTATATAAATATTTACGAAAAGTGCCTATAACTAAACAAAAATCATTTCCTTTTTACAATTAAGTTATACAATTTTATGAAATATTATTAATAGCACATATCTATCATAAAATGTCATTTAAATATTTGTTGACAAATCAAATATTATTGGTGAAATTTATATGATGACAAATTTTTGTTCATTTCTTTTGATATTATTTTGTCAATATAAACCACTTACCTTTTTATTTCCTTTAGGAAAAATTGTCTCACAAACTTTAATTTGCCAGAAACCTTGTAATTTCTTACGATGGTTCTTCTTCTATTTGCTTTCAACATAGTTTCAATAATATTTTTTCTTAATTGATAGTAGTATATTCCATTCTACTTTGTTAAAACACAAATAAAAATGTATATATCTCGTATAAGTTTTAGCTATTAAGAAGACAATACATACGCTTTTGTTGTTTCTATTTATTTAATAGACAATGTAGCAACATAATGCTACCAATTTCTTAAAGTATAATTTTCAATTTAGAATTTCAACGTATATTACCATTATTAAAACAATAGCGTTATCCCTATTGTATCGTCAGGTTTTCCAAAAACCAAGATATACCTATTTAAAAAGTAATATTTCATGATATCGCCCAATAAATAGATAAAAAACAACAAAAGCCAGTACAGCATCCTCCTAGGTGACACTTAATCAATACGTTTAAATTTGATTGTACACACCTAATTGAATCGGTGCGAGACTTGGTAAAATATCCAACAATAGTTAAACGACACTCGTTTAAATAATTAAGTATTCGTGTTGGTTGGTGAAAAACATTCTACTACAGCATAGATATGTACTGGATGACAACCAAGACGTTGAAACAACACCAAACAATAAACAGCTAGAATACAATTCGTTACAATATCAAATTTTATGGAACGATCAACAAATAGTTACCTTTTTACAAATCTAAAACGATAAATTACTTTAGGTTATTATTCCGAATCACATATATATCGGTCAATTGTCGTCGTCGTTACATTAACTCGCAGTCACACTATAGATTGTACAAGAAAGAAAGATACGAACTTATAAACATTCGCAAACAATTATAAACAGTGCAGCAAAAATTGAGACAAAGCGTACAATGTCCAAATTTTTATGAAAAACAGATCGATAAATTGTGTGTAATGCGAATGCACATAAAAGAAGCGTTTAAATGATACATTTTCTAGTAATAAAATAAACAATATATTAATCTAGTCGAATATGAACTGTATTATCATTGATAATAGTCTCGTTAAACGTAAACCATGATAACATTATCATCTGTGCCTATGATGAAAATGTATTAACTTATTAATTCAAATTAAAACGTGATATCATTTACGCGACTTTTTTTATTTCGAATACATAGGTAATACATAGGTATATTATAATTAAAGCTTGGACGTAGTTGCGGTAAAAAAGTATTAAAATTAATCGTGGTATTTTACTTAAAAATTCCAAAAAAATGCGTCATAAAAATTAAATAATATACTGAAATACACAAAATTGTATCCAGCGAACAGCGATCTCATTTGTCATTTAATAGAAACATAAAAATACTTAAGTTAATTAGCTACGTCGTGTACTCCTATACAATTATTTTATCTATCGCATTTATTATTAACAATTTAAATTTTCTTACAACTTTTTAATTAGTAATTAAAACAAAAATTATTACTGAATATACACTATAAAATGACAAATCAATTATTTTTTATGTTGGTTTTTCGGAAAATAATTTATTAGAAATTACGTGTTCCAAAGGTGTCTTCCTGTTATTAGTTTATTTTGATTAATAAATATAGTCACTTTTATTGAATTAAATGTCTATTTTATATGAAATGATTTATTTTGTACCTTATATTTGAAACGCATTTCACTAATATAACATTTTATATTATGACGTTTTAAGTAATATGTCATGGGAAATTTATCGGTACATAAATTATATTTAAAGTCATAACCTTGATGCCTATTATTATTTATATATATATATAAATTATATATTTCATACGGACGTAAAGTCGAATAGCAATACAATTTATATACGATACTACATATTACTTGAAGCTAAATTTACGTGTTGTTTTCAATTTATAAAGAATTAACATATCTATTCATTTCATTACGCTGTTAATTGATGAATTTCACATTAAATATGTAGTTGTTATAAATAAATAAAATATATGTGTCAAAATATATGAGCTTTTAGCATAATTTTTTTTTTTAAATAACCTACCGTTAAGAATTTTTTTTAGTATTTTCATTTTCTAGAAAATATTTTATAAAAACTTTCACATTTAAGCAATTTCTTATCGGTATGAATATATATATATATATATATATATATATACACACACACACACTTTGTCAAGTATTTTTTATATCATCACAGGAACGCGTAGTACATTAATGTATAATATATATATATATTAAACAGTGTACCGAGTCATTCAACAATTAGATTAAGATAACGATAAGATAGCGCAAATTACCAAACTTGCTCTTCGCAAGAATAGAAAATATCATAAGGGTACACAGCAATTATCCGACTGTTTACCTGTACTGTGGACACAACGTAGTACAGCCATAGACACTATTGATTAACGTGCGATCAACAATTGTTTCCTATCCTCAATGGAGTACGGAGTTTTTAAATGTATAATCGCAGTTAATAGGAATCGATAATACTTTAATTCTTTTAAAGAACAAGACGAATATTTATCGTTTCAAATTACCCATAATATTTCACCGCCGAAATATTTGATTATTATTCGTGTATATTAAAGTAAATTTACTGTTCGTCATAAAACGTATACATGAAAACGCTATTGGAGGACATATTCTTTCTAAAAATTAATCGAAATAAATTTACAACCGACGATTAATTTTTTTCGTTAATGTTTGACATGATCTATAAAAATGTATACGAAATTATTTTACTCATTCCAGATATGATGGCGATTTAACACTTACGAATAATTATTTTCAACCGTGGTTAAGGAGTATGTCCTATGGTGACCATAATACCGTACAATCATATGGTGTATACACACACACACACACACACACACACACACACACACACACACACACACACACACACACACACACACACACAAATGTTTTTATAACCACAATCGCCAGTGAGAATTACATTGGTAACGTCACATTCAGCGTATGTTTAGTCGTTGTTTCGTGGAGTGCAATCATTTTCGTTTTGTTCGTCCTTGATCAGATCCCGTCCATTGATAACTAATTACTTACATTCGCCATATCTAATTGTTGTTGCGCTGAACGATTTGTGCTGTAGTTCACAGTTGAATTTGTCGGTTTTGTCCACAGGATAAAAAACGAGATGGTCATTAAACGTTTAAAAGTAACGTAAAAAATTATTAATTATGCACACAACTGATTGTCACCGACAAATGTTTTTATTATAAAAATGAATAATTGACACGACATATGACTTCACATGTTTTTAGAACGAGGTGGATTTGATCGGTCCAAAATCCAGGCACGTGAAACTCATTGCAGAGGACAATCGCGAATTTATCATTAAACGCTCTCACGCAATGATATTCATGAAGCTTAGACTATTGGTGTTGGAAAACTACAGGAGAACACAAACTAACGAAGTGTATTTGAAAATATCGTAAGTATTGTCGTTAAACGTTGCACTTGCTTAAATATCTGTATTTGTTTTATAAGTCTTATTGTATATGTTGCTGTAAATGTGTGCGATACGGTAAACATCCATATATACGCAACCACAATTAATAAATGTTAATGTTTACATTAATTGTGTCGTTTGATTTTAATTCGAGCGGACCAACTTAAAGATAATGATATTCAAGGGAGATCTGGTTATTAAGCACAATCAGAGTATTTTGTTAAACGTTCGAATAAAATATTAGATTCAAAAGTAACTATATGTTATAAATTCTAAAGATGTTATAATTTCAATTTAAAGTTGATCGGACAATGTACAGGGCTATCTTCATAAGTCATTGATAACCGATTAATGTATGAAATGGCAAATAGGCATAAAATATTGGTATACACGGTCTATATTGTAGTTAGCGTTTATTGTTGCCTTTGTTAAAACAAAATTTTGTGTCCTTTGATTTTTAGCTAAAAACATAATTAAAAGTTTATGTACTATTGCTATTTCAAAGAAATTCTTACACGCTTACTGTCATCACATTCATATCATCGCTGTATTTATGTTAGTAGGTGTGTGTGTGTGTGTGTGTGTGTGTGTGTGTGTATAAAAGAGAGTGAATGTATTAGAAAGTGTATACATGTATTATGATATAATATTATTAAGTAATGTATCAAATATATATATTATACATACGTTTTAAAAAATTGTAAATGAGGTATTTATATTACGACTAAATTACCACGTTATTTATATTTATTTTTTGTTTTTTTTTGTGTAGTGCAAGACCTTTAGAAGTGCTACGCAGATATTTTGAGCAATATACTAAGTATGGACGTTACACAAAAGAGTTTAAAATACCGAATATCACTTTAGATGCAGACTTGGAATCAGAATGTCAAGCAAAATGTGTATATTATAATATTGATAAATACCCAAAAACAACTGATTACCAATTATCTGACTAATAATTTTAATTTGAAAATTAATTGCAAATTTCGTGAATTATTTTATGATTTAACATTTATTATTATATTACAGTATTGGCTAATGCTATTGATATCTTAATGCAATATCTATGTTGTGGAATTTACTACAGTGTTTTCGATATAAATATTCATGTTGAATTATTGGAATTATTAAGATAAAATTTAGTTAGATGCATTAATTATCTGTAAATGATTGGCTCCAAAATAACATAGTAAAACAATAATAAAAAATTTTAAAACTAGTTTGAAATTTTAGCACAAAAGTCAAAACAATAAAACATTTACTATTTAGAAGTTTTATTTATATTAATAGTTAGTAAATGTAACCAATTTTATTCCCAAAATTTGCAATTTTAAAATGGAAATTCAATTATCATGTATTAATATCAATAATTCAGAATATATTATTGGTCAATGCTATTGAACTGTATACATAAATAATTATTAATATAATTTTTTATAACATTAATCCACAATAGGATATATATTCAAAATCATATAACATTTTTCTTTTTTCTGTTAAAATTGTTCTATTTAAACATTAAATATATTGTATAAATACATTTTATCCTCAAACATTTAGAATAAACACTATTTGCATTATTTTAAGCTTTGTCTTTTATTATTATTATACTGGGTATATATGTGTGTGTATGTGAGTATTATTGGTAATTTCTTATTTTATTTTTTGCTTTGTCTGCTTCTATAAACTATTTTTATGAATATAACATCTGAAACAAACTGGTTATTTAAAAATTATATTGATTTGTTTTTATGAACTATTTAAAACTAAATAAAAAAGAAAAATTCTATTAATAACCAAAATATTTTATAATGATAAGTATGTTATAGTTTTAAATATACTTTTTTCAATGTTGAATTTTTTGATACTGATTCAAATTTTAATTGTGGTTAAAGGAGTGTGGCAAACCATATGAAGATAAAAATCAAATTTCTATGATCTAATATGGAAACAAATATTGGATTAAAATACATTAATTGTATAACATTATTAAATTTATTTAAAACAGTAATTAATGTTTATATTTGGCAAGTTTTAACATTTGTTTATACCATTTAAGAACCAATTACTCTTTGTAATTACTATATTACATAGCGATTCCAATACAAATACATGTTTCTATATAGATGAAACTTAATATTTTTTAGTTTAAAAGTTAAATGTTCTATTTAAAATAATAGATACATTATTTTATTTATAATAAAACAACAATTCTATAAATTCAATAAATATAAAACATTTTGTTCCATATGATTCTTTTAATACTATAAAATAGTTATTTTAAAAATTAAATTATAAATAAAAAAATATAGTAAAAAATTGAGTAAAAATCTATTTAAAATATTAAATACATTATTTTATTTACAATAAGACAACAATTTTATAAATTCAGTAAATATAAAACATTTTGTTCCATATAATTCTTTTAATACTATAAAATAGTTATTTTAATAATTAAATTACAAATCAAAAAATTGAGTAAGAATCTATCAGTTTAAGCCCTTTTAATTGATGAGTTTTTTAGTTTAGTTTTTGGTATATTTTATTTTAAATAAAATTGACAACCAATAGGAAAGAATATCTGAGCAAATTCAAATATTTTATAATTATTCTTAATAAATAGTGTGTAAGTATATGTAATAATGAAATTATTAATAGAAAAATAAAAATGTGTTTAATATATAATTCTTTGAATTTTTATTGTGTTCCTTGTTATTCTATTATTATTTATTGTGAAGAAAAAAGTATATATATATATATATACACATTTAGTCAATAATACAGTAATTCAAGATAAACAGTAGTAGTATGCTTTACCAATAGTACATTATTGTGTAATTTTAACTGATAAATTAAATGGTTTTATTTTCAATTAACTTATAACAACAAATTTATGTTTTGCTTAATTTTTTCAAATAATATTCAATTGAACTAAGTTAATTTGTCTGTATTTAACTCAAATTAGTTTAAGATAAAAGTAACTTGCCAAGCTTTAATTCATATATAGGCTCAATTTGAAGGAAGAGCTACTATTATTATATTTGTGCAACATACATCTAAGAAATTGAAGCTGTGAATTTTCCAGGTAAATTTTATAAATTCTTATTCTTAATAAACATCATTTGGGAATAGCTGAGCTCGTTGTAGATTTAATGATGTTAATTTTAATTATTTATACAACGTATGAGTGAGTAGTTTTGTAAATATTGACTTAAAACTTTTTATCCCGAAACTTTTTAAACAATATATTCAGAATTTTAATTACAAAGAAATTTGAGTGGCTTGTCTTTGATCCACAAATCATGTGTATGATTATTATTTTAAGAGTTATAAAAATGATGCAATATTTTTAAATTAATTTTTTTATCAAACAATTTTTTTAGTAACTCGCATATAAAATTATTACCCATTTTAGTGTTTTGTATTATTTTTCAATATGGTTTTATAATGAACATTTAAATATTTTGGGATTTCTTAAATTAAATTGTAATTTATATTACTGAGTAGTAAGTTTGATTATAAATTCTTGTTTTTTTTTTGGTATGGTATGTAGATATAGCGTAAAATATTATGTATAATTATAAACTAGTAGCTAATAAATAGTATGAAAAAAGTGTTTGTTTTTTAATTTGTATCGGGAAGTTAAATATTTCAGGGACTCTAAAATATTATCGGGTACATCTAATATATATATACATTGTTAACAATTCCGAAATATATTTGTTTCTAAAATAACGAATAATTCTTTCATATATAATGGGTGACAAATAATATAGATACGTCGAAATCTGGTTTAAGTTGATTTCAATTATTTTGTCATAATGTGTCCACACATTTAACGTTTTAAACCATATTCGATGTATTTGTTTTTATTTTTTTCGACGTTATATTTCATTGATTTTACATTTAATAATAGGAATAATAGCTAGGCGCCCGAATTAATAAAATACCGTTATCAAAATTAAATTGACGTACAAAATACTATAAACTATGTTGGAACAAATTAATATTGGTAATAAACTAATAACCGACTAATAATAATTAACGTGTATAATTCAGGTAGGATAAAAATATCGAAATGGATAATTACCATATGAACACTTTCGGCGATCCCGAAATAATTATAACTGCATTCGTGTTCGACAAGTGTAGTTTAGCCAATAAGGTAGGTATTTGCACCATTTAACAACACGCGGTGTTCTAAAAGGTATTTTTTAAAGTTCTTTAAAATACCACTCAACTATTTAATATGAAAAAAAATCTTCCATTTTACGGAATCTATATGATAAACGTATGTACATTTGGCTATAATGTACGTCTACACGTAGCTGATAGTGAATGGTTCATATACAGTAATAGTTTGTCGCGTTGTAAACAATAACGTAGTTTAAAATATATTTCGAGACAGATATACACTTCACAGTCAAAACAACGAATACCGTTGCACGAGCTATTTAAATAAACAACGGACGATGTTGAATTCCGTCGTTTATTTAAATGGCTCGTGCAAGTTAAACGTCAACGATAATTTTGGCGATAATTAATATTATTATCATTAATATTTTTGTTTAGTTCTTTAGTTATATACTGTTTGCGACGAGCGCTATTTTTTTGCATCGGCGTTTACTATAATATTATAGCTTTACAATTGTAATATATAGAAAACGAGAGCGATACGGCGTGTTTATTTTTCACGCGTTAACGTCGAATTAAACAATAAAGTTAACGGAAACTACGACGATCGACGTAGATATTATCAACCGATAAAATTCGTGTTTCGAAATTGTAACGAAACACGACGATTTTCGAAGTACGTCGGTACGTTTACACGATTATAACCATATCGATTTAATTCCTCCGTAGCAACAGAACTGACTGTTTATAATATATATATATATATATATGTGTGTGTGTGTGTGTGTGTGTGTGTGCGTGTGTGCGTGAAGCGAATATTTCGGCGACAATGTTCCGGAACGATCGTGTTCATTTAAAACGAGTCTTGCTATTATATAAATGATCCGCAGATATTTCTTAATGTCGTTGTCGTCCTCGTGTTTGTAGAAAAGAGTATCCGTAGCACGAAAGGCGATCAGATGTCGCGTGTGAAACAATTGCAGAACGAATTGATGGTGGCCCAGGCGCAAATAAAAGTGAGTCGATAAAATAGACCTACGGAGACGGCGGTGAGACGAACGTGACCGTATTTTGATCGAAACAAGGATTTGGCGGCGGAAAACCAAACGCTGAAAACGTCGGAGAGACGGCAGGGGAACGCGTTGTCCAAGTACGAGGGGACGCACGCTCAGCTGCCGCAGGTGATTAAATCGTACTCGGAGGACCTACGGTCGTTGCAGACCCGGCTGCGGCGAGTGAAGAAATCGTATCAGGACCTGGAGAACAGTCACCGGACGCAAACCGCCGAGTTGCTGACCATACAGAAACAGCACAAGCACTTGCTGGACTTGACCAAGAACAAGCAGCTGGGCGAAAGGGAAAAGCTGTCCAATCAACTAGAAGAGGCTGAAAACAGGATCAAATTGCAAGAGAAACAAAACCAGGTAACGTAATGTGGTCTACGTGTTACGTCAGTCATCGTGCTAATTCATTTCGCCATACCCCGCATGTAGAATATATTGAACCTATGGACATTAATTTAATGTTTTCTACGCAAGCTGACGAGTAACGTTCGGACGTTTGAAAGAACACTGGGCACAGTAAACGCAGATATTTCGTTTCCATAATTTTCAATGTTTTCGAAAAATTTGCTCCGAATAGTGTACGTTTTGTATATTATGTTTTTTACTTGTTCGGCGATCTAAACGATCCTGTAAATCCAACGGTAACTAACACCTAGTCCATTAGCTTCAACGAACGAAACTTTTCCGCGACAAATGCGCGCACCCGTACGTAGATTCCGCACGGAAGTGTCGAAAGTTCGAAATACTATGGAACGAGCCCGTGAAATGTCTGCGTGACGTCTAGAAACTTTTTAATTGTAGATAATTCCGAGTCAACGACAATGACTTCGTTCGTTACCCCGAAATGGTTACTTACATATATTCTATTTACGTGCCTACCATCGTGTATATTACTTAATTTCGAATAAAATATATCCGCGTATTTATCGACAATTAGTTGACATAGGCTGTAACGATTATTAATAGTTATTAAGCTCATCGGCCAATGAATAAATAAAAATGAAAACGAATACGACGAATAACGGATTTGTGTATGTGTTTTAAGTTATTTCTAGCGCCAGCATGTTTTATTCTAAACGATATTTTTATTACTTCGGAGCTTTCACATAAAAACCCTAATGACGATCTGTAAACAAAAATCTAGGTTTTTATAAATTAAAAGTTTTTTATCACGTTAGTTTTGTTAGTAAAAAGTCGAAAAGTCGTGATAGGAATTTTCTATTAATTTTCCTACGGTTTAAATTAACCTTAAGCATGTACCTAATTTGGTGTATGGATTTTGTATGTCGCGTCGCGTAGAATTTGATGAAAAAAATTGAGCTGCAAGACAAAAACTATCAGTTTCAAATAAACTCGGAAATTAGAAAGGCCAAGCTGTTGCAGGCGGATTTAAAAGGCATAAGGGAAACGAACAACCAACTCGAATCAAAATTGGAAAATCTCAAGTACAAGAATTACGCCGGCAAGCACGGCTACGTATGGAGGGCGACCAATGGCCATGGGGCCGCGTCGAAGTATGTATTTTGTGACGAATGGGCGTTACGGGCATTATATTGACGTTTGGTGTTCGGCGGTGGCCGTTACACTACATTAGGTCGAAAGCGGAGGCGAAGAATTCGTTGTCAAACGGCGTTTGTCGCGACAACCATGGCGATCATACGGGAACGTTGTCGGGCAATCGCAATAAATCGATGAAACCGGAATTAACGCACAGCGAGTCCGACATCAGTGATCACACTAAGGACTTGCAAAAGAACTTGATACGACAAATACACGAGGACATGATCAACGAACCGACAATGAACATTAATCCGGATACGTCCGATACTTCCGACACCAAGTCGTGGTTGGATCACCGGATTTCCGAATCGATTCAGGTAATTACATGGCGAACGGGCGGCGTTTTTTTTTTTTTGTATTACCATTGTTTCATCGCAGGAGAAAGACTCGTCGAAGGGCGAACGTGCGATGGTGCCAAAATTCAAACCGATCGTGGCCGACAATCCGTTTACGTTGTCTGGTATTACGGTTAGACAAAAGTCGACGGATAATCGTAGAAAATTATTGTCGTACTCGAATATTGACGACAAAACTTTGAACCGTACCAGTAAAATGTATGTGTCGAAACCGCAGAGATACCTACAAGGACGATTGCCGTCGCACAACGACTATGATACGAGTGTTAAATCTTCCACTAGCGACGATAGCGAGTAAACATATGTGTTTAAACTAGTTTTTATTCGTATATATATATATATATATATTTCACGTTTGATTTTGTGGTTGATATTTATTTTGCGATTCCGAGCGAAGCGAACGGTGTTACGACGCCTTGTTTTTTTTTCGCAAAACAACGTTTTCCCGAAGACGCACGTACGCGAACGATGCCTATACATGTTATATTCCGGTAACGAAATGTATTTAGCTGGGCATTCAGTTTGATACGGTTTTCGATTTTTCCGCTAATCGAGCGTAAAAAACACCGTCGAAAAAATCGGTAAAATTATCGACACGAATAACAACGCTCGTATTTAAAGGTTTGGAATATAACACGAGAGCCCTTTAATATTTCGACAGTATAAATCGTTAATTGTAATAAACGTTCGTTCTTTGGATACGGTGATTTACATTTATGAATGCCACGTACGTCAATTCAACACCGAAATTTCCGTTTACTCCTTCGAGCCGACATTGGTGACATCAGCGACTGGCTAAGTTTTATTAATTTTATTTTATATAAAATTATATATATATTTTATATTATATTAATTATTGAGCGTTCATACAGCGTTCAACAGTTTATATCTGTATATCTATTCATATCTTTAGTCGATATACGACTATTATATAATATTATTATCGATAATACGACGAATATCGAAAGTGTCGATATCAACGTTGTTATCAACAACGACGTAAATTTATTACACACGTAGTAACGTCAATATTCTGAACGAAACGTATCGTCTCGACGAATAAAACCATTTTAAAGTACGGAAGAAATCGTGTATGGTACATTACTTTTTTATTCGGAACGACCATGTATGGGACGGGTGAAAATTAAATATTGCGTATAATATTGAAAATGATAACGCACACGACATTGAGTTAGACAAACAATCGTCGATTTGATTATGTTCCAACAGTGTCTTCAACGCGATAGGTTCACAACCACTTGTTGCCGGTAATGTTGGTAACACGTTTTTGAATCGTCGTTTGTGTGGCGTCGTAGTTGTTTGAGAGAATCGAGCAGGACGACTGTGATTTGACGTCCGTCCTCTATCACTTTGTAACTCGCCACGATTTTAATATAAAAATCCGTTATCTTATCAAAGATGAAGGCCATTATCGACGAGTACGCACAAAGCGATGACGTAATATGTCGTTTGTTATGCGTTATATCTAATACCTCATCAAATCGCTGATATTCGTTGTCTACGTTTGCAAATACGACGGAGTAGTTATTAGTGAGATCACTTGGATATAAAACAACGTTCGTGACTCGCTTAACACGGTACAAACGAACGAAATTTTGTAAAATTGTCACTTTTAAGCCAAAAATTAAACGATCAACATTTGGTCAATACATTTCTTATTGTAAATCATATAAATTTAATAACCTGTAAATTATATTGAAACGCTTCTAAATTTAATTTATAACTGTATCAATCAGACTAAAAGAATTATATTACAGATATAAAAGTAATAAGCGAATAAACTGTAGGAATTAAACTAAAATTTCAAAAACAGAAAAATGTTCAAAATCGTTAAATTAGAAAAGAATAATTCTTAATAGCAATTGACGTGTTATATTAAATCAGAATAGCATTCTATAACAACACAATTATATAAAGATGGTATACAATATGTTATAATACAAAAAATTCAATATAATAGGTGTTGTATTTGTGACACTTAAACTACTTATTTATACACAATTTCATACATATAAGGTTTAATACAAAATAATTCAAAATTCTAATTATGTGTGCTACAGATGATATAAATATAAAAAGGTAAAATTTTATATTATAATTTTAAAGAATCAAACAACTTGGATGACTATAATAAAAATAAGCTATTGGTTGTGTGGATAATATTATACGTTAGTTTAGTAACTGTCCATATATATCAATAAAACCTAGTAAGATCTAGTAATTAATACATACATCAGATTAAATTATATTTTATAATATTAAAGTAAAAT
The DNA here is from genome assembly GCA_025469175.1 of Geopemphigus sp. TES_GeoC_2020. NCBI lineage: Eukaryota > Metazoa > Arthropoda > Insecta > Hemiptera > Aphididae > Geopemphigus > Geopemphigus sp. TES_GeoC_2020. The sequence continues at coordinate 58,228 of JAIPRN010000582.1, forward strand.
TTACAGTTTTGTTACTATAAATAAAATGCATAGTAACTTTTGTTGTATATTGGATATCTATATAATTAGCCAATGTTAATTTAACTCATAAATTTTGGTTTATGAACTATGGAAAACAAATTTTAATAATTACAATTAATTTATATTATGTTATACTAGTAATTATACAAAATACTTTATCAATAATGAATTAACCAATTTAAAATATGATAAAAGTGAAATTTATTATAACATATAGGTGGTATGTAAATTATATTATATAATTTTATTAATGCTGTTTAAATATATATTGATGACATTTTTATATATTAATTTAAAATGTTATATTGAATTGCCATTGGAATTCTATATATTATATCTAGTAATTAATAAATACATAAGATTAAATTATATTTTATAACATTAAAGTAAAATTTAGTTTTGTTACTATAAATAAAATAAATTGTAATTTATGTTGTATATGGGATACCTATATAACTAGTCAATGGCCAATTTATGACTGTCTTATGTCCCTAGGAACCAGTAAATATCAATAATTTCTATATTATTTTTATAGTTTATTATAATTTGTATTCATTGATTTATATGAGCTTTCAATTTTTATTCTTAGTCATTGTAAGTTCATAATATTTATAGGGAAGGGCTTTGAAATTTTAAAAAGTTGTTTTACCTTATAGAAATATTTATCCTAGGTCTATATATTGTAGTGAGAGATTTATGTGTTATTAGTTTGTGACTAATTGTGAGTATTCTAATTTGTATAGATTATAGTATTTACTTTTTCATAATTGTTTTTAATTATTAAGTTTTGTGTTAACGATTTTCCTATGAACACAAAATTAATATTACAAGTATACATTTATATTATATTTTAAATATTTTGTTTAGTGTTCAAACATATAAAAAAATACTTTCGTTTGTTTTAATACTTTAGTAGGGCAGCTTATATTAGTGTTAGATATTACTATAAAAGGTGATAAGTTTATCAATATGATTTTAGCTTGATTAAGAAGATTTTGATGACAATTATAAATTAGTACATTAAACTATTTTAGTTAAAATTGTTTGTTTATAAATCTATCCATTGGGTTTATAACAATATGCAAGTGTTCTGTTTTTGTTTTGTCACTAAGGTAAGATGGAAATACACTTAGTATATATAAGATGCCATGAAAATAAAAAATTACTGAATTTATTTAAGTAATAAATGTATGCTTTAGATTTTGTTGCATATTTTATTGTTGCTGTATGATTTATATTAAACGATTTTAAAACTAAGTTGAATATGTTGATGATGGTTATAGTTATTTATAATTTAGAATATTCTATTTAAAAATAGTTTGATCGAAAAATGTATTTCAGTGTTATATATACAGAACGTTGATTGATGTTGTTAGTACACAATTTTACATAATACTTATAACTTAATAGTGTTATAACTGCAACTACATATTATAATTGTTGAACACTATAACATAGAGTGTGAGAGAATAACAGACTAATGACCGCATGATGGTTACTTATAACATTATTACAGATTAACCACCATACTGCCAACATTCTTTTATCCTGCATATGATTTGACTTTGAGTTGTTAACAAGACCTTCATAGTTTGACTATTAATTCTACAAAAAAAAAAAAAAATATTTGTCAAGCGCTTTTTTACACAACATGCTTGCTACAACAGAAACAAGTGTCATCCTATTTTTCCAGTTATCGATGAGTAGTCCCTAATGTCTTTCTTTCCTTAGAAACTTCTGACAACAGCTTGCCCTTCTTAAGATTTTTATTCTGCACCACTGGTATCTCTTCATGTCTTAACAGACCATTTTGAAACATGGCCCAAAATTCTAGCTAAAAATGTACATTGTTTTAAAATATCAATCAATGTCTAACCTATTATTAGTTAATATAACGAACAAATCCTGGCAAATTTCCACAATTGAATTCCTTATAATTGTGTGGAAAAGATTAGAAGCTTCTCCTGGTCCAGTTATCGAACAATCGACAACATAATCACTTACCAATTTAATTCGTTATTCTAATATTTTGAATCACCCTTTATTTTAATATGACTGTGCAACCTATGCGGTAAAATGTTTTGCATGTATTCGCAACAGAAACATACTGTACTGGTAGATCCTATTAACCTTGTATACCTTGATTGGAACTATATCTGTATTCATAACAAATCGCATAACACAATTTATCATTCTTTAATTCTGTATGAAATCATAATGGCATATAGATTATTTCTAATCAAATAAAGTATAAACAGTTTGCTTACCTTCATATAAGAAATAATTTAAACGCTTATTTTTGCAGTGATTAGACTATTATGTTTTAAATAACCACTATCTTTTATAATATTGTTTATTCGTTTCGATAAGAAAATATGTTCAAGTAATTCGATTCACTTTTGAAGAATAGCCATTGACTCCTCGCTAATTTTCAGAAAAAACGCAAATATACACCAAAATGTAACAAATGTTTAAAGAACAAAATATCCTAATAAATGTACCTCCGATAATTTGTAATAGTTGTTATCTTTAGCAATAGACTGCTTTTCCGTAGTAAATATTAAATACTTAAACGAAATATTTTTAATTACAAAAGAAGACGTACTCATGTACTATAACATATCTTTACATATATTATACATAATTGATAAAATAATACTAAAACCTACACTTCTAATTTTAAAAAGCGAATAACGATAATAGTGTTTAACTTTAAAATTAAAAAATTTACTCACAACATTTCTTTGCTACATTTAGCTGATGTTTCTAATAAGCAGCAAATGTATGTAACACTTATGAAAAGTTTGATTGCAACTGACATTATCAACGAATGAATAATAATATTACGAAGCATAGTCAGTATATTATCGTTAAGTATTTGATGCACAGTAATTAGTAGATATGTAACATTTTATAAATTATATTACATCTCATAACTACTACGGGTACTAAAAAAAGAAAAGAATAATAAAATACACGTTTAGTCACGTGTGATTATTATATTTTATTATTGAAATTGGCTGTACGGATAAACTATTTCGTAAATATTTAAACGAAATTATTTGAATAAAGAATAAATGCGAGTAAACAAATAGGTTTGAAAATACTACTCGTCGCGAAACTATATATATATATATACATATTGATTTTTGAATCGTAGATCATTTTCGAATTATGGAATGAAATGAACGGTTCGACGTGAATTAAAAATGCAATTTCATACGTCTCGAAAACCATCAATACCGTGATTATTTACGAAAATTGATTTCAAATATTTGATAATTGTAAATAAACGAGACTATACGTATGCGTACGCGCATACCGCGGTTCTAGTTCGGTATACCACATTTATTTCGATAAGGTTTATCACAAAACAATTTTCGAAAATCATTGAAAAAACGGTGATCTTCTAGCACTGCCGTTTTCGTCATCACTACCACTGATTATAACCTACAAAATTATCTAATCGACGCGTTCATTTATTGTTGTCTTGCGTACCCACCGCATCTTTGCGTCATCCCGCGTTCGTTCTTTTTGTTCTTGCAGTTGTTTTCCTTTGTAGCATTATCATCTACGTTCTAAACCGAACACATATCCGATTCACGAAATTCGTTTTATTCGCACGAAGATCAATTTTTTCGTAGAATAAACAGACAGACGCGTTATAAACTTGTTACCTACAATAAGTAACGTTGTCGCTGGCATTCGTATCGGATTGTATATTTACGTCCGATAATACGGTTTTTATTTGTTCCGTTTTTTGCTTTTCGTTCCTAATTATTAGTTAAGCATGAAGTGTGTTTTGTGTGACAGACCTGGAAAACGTTTCAATTTGTACCCGTAAGTATATGTATATATATATACATACACACACACACTTATTCGTAATGACAATGTTTTTTTTGATAAACGATAAATGCACGATATTCATTTTAGTTTCCCAACAATCCCAGAACGTAGAGCTATATGGCTGAGTATTTGCAAGCTAGAGGAATGGGACCCAAATTTCAAAGTACATATAAAAATATTCAAATACCGGTAGACGATACCAAAAATAATATTTGTAACGTATTTTACAGTTGTGTGGCAGGCATTTTAAGCCTTATGATTTCTCTTCAACTGGTTCATTGCTTGAAAGGGCTATACCGACGGTGTTATATAATGAACCTAAAAGTAGTGAACAAGATACAGTATTGTCTTCAATAAATGAACCTAAAAGTAATGAACAAGATACAGTATTGTCTTCAATAAATGAACCTAAGCGTAAGTAATATTTTAACCGTTGAACATTCATAGTATAATCATTCGTATAGGTAGGCCAACCTGAGACAATTTTGAGCGACTCACCTCTATAGTTGTGCGATTTCACTTATTAATATATCAACCCGCACAACTGCTCTAAATATGCCGTTTGTACAATTTATCGTTAACCTTATAGGTACTTAGTATATTTATTGTGTACGATTGTTTTATATTCCTGATGGTAATTGTTTACATTTTCTGAAGGTTTTAAATATTTTTGTTGGGTACTTAAAGAAATAGTATATTTTCCGATTAATTTTTGCCAAGAACAAAGAAAAACAAGTAATTTTTAATAAAATTTATGATTTAAAAATTGAAAAAAAATGTCTTTATCTATAATATAACAAATTCGTTTTATTTAATACTGTGTTTAACCTTAAATATTTCGTTGATATTTTACTATTAAATATACTAGGTATGTAAATAAAGATGTGTCAATTTCTTTTACTGTTTAACACACTAATTGTAATGCAAAGTTACAAAGGTATATGTGATATGTATATAAGTATATCTCAATATTTTCCCACATTTTAACATTGAATAATACATATATTTATGTATGCGAATGGAAAATGATGTAGATATATTACGATGTTTTGATTTTTTTTGTCAAGAATATATTTATGTTCAATTATGAGTGTACAATTTATTTAATTTTAAATTAGTGACAATTTATTGATTCCTTAATAAAAATGTGTATGATACCAAATAATTGTTTAACAATATACATTTGTAGTTGACAGTTCAGTAGTCATATATATATATATATATACATACACATGCGAGTTTGCTATTCTGATCAATTTTTAAATATTTTTAGATTTTAAAATTGAAAATATTCATCAGGAAAAAAGATAGTAGTAGTTAACCATATATCCAGATTACAATTTTTTAAATACATTTCTTCTTGGTATATTAATTTATCAAATTAGCCTAAAGCGAACATTTTCCTATGTATACCATAAAATTATTTATATTTAATAAATTTATTTAATTTTACATACACACAAGAGAAAAATGTAATGTTTAATACTAAATTATTATTTTCAATTTGATTTTGCACATAATTAATTTTTATGTATAAAACCGTAGGCAGCACTACTTGCCTTTATCAAATGAAATTTTTCTAATACATATCCTTAATAATTTCAGGCTTTGTTCATAAACCGTTTCCATTGTTTGATGAAAATGTAAAAGTTAAATTGGAAAGATTTTCACCACCCTTAGAATATACAATGGAACCAGCTGACATACAAGGTATGTAAAAAGTTATTTAATATTATATTTAAATGAATTGTAAATGCAGAGTACTTTTAAAGGAATATGCATTATTTTTTTAAAAACACTTGGGTAGAAGTATATAGCATTTTGAAAAAGATCTTCTATAAACTATTTAATTTTATTCAAGAGTTATTATATTTCACTAATTTAATTAATTTCTTCTAAGATATTTTTTGATAAAAACAAAATATCTTTTTTATAAAACTAATAAAAAGCCAAAAAATTGTCTACATTGACACAAGGAAATTATAATTGCCATAGTGTCATTCTGGTTTTAATTTCATACACACACACAAAGACAAAACATTTAATGCCTAATTAATACTGAATTATAATTTTCAGTTTGAATTTGCACATAATTTTTTTTTTATAAATAATCTCTTAAGCAGCACCAACAACTTAACTATATAAAATAATATGTTTCTAATACATATCCCCCATTAATTTCAGGTTTTGTTCCTCATAAGCCATTTCCAATGTTGGATGAAGACATAAAAATTAAACAGGAAAGATTGTCACCACCCTTACCAGAATATGGAATGGAAACAAATGATGAACAAGGTATATAGAAAGTTTAAATATTTTATTTAAATAAATTAGAAATGTAGAATATTTTTAAAAGGTTATACATTGTTTTTGATAAACACACTTTGAGTAGGTAGACAATATCTATATATTATAATTAAATGGATTGTAAGTGCACAGTATCTTTAACTAATGTATATTTTTAAATATATATATATTTTATATATATTATTAAATATATATGTTTAAATAATGTATATTCATACATTATTTTTTTTTTAAATAATGAGAAGAATAATACGGTAATTTGATAAACAGTGTATAAATGGTTTTATTTCATTTAAAAGTTATATTTCATGATTAAATTAATTTCTTCCAAGATATTGTTTGATTAGAAAATCAACGCAAAATATATTTTTCTTAAAGATGACAAAAAATAGTAAAAAATTATCTAGATTGATAGGAGGGAATTATAATGGTTACAGTGTAATAGTGGTTTTAATTTCATACATGCACATACACATACACTCAGAGAAAACATATAAATTATAATTTTCAGTTTGAATTTGCACATAATTTTTTTTTTATAAATAATCTCTTAAGCAGCACCACTTGACTATATAAAATAATATATTTCTAATACATATCCCCAATAATTTCAGGTTTTGTTCCTCATAAGCCATTTCCAATGTTGGATGAAGACGTAAAAGTTAAACAGGAAAGATTGTCACCACCCTTACCAGAATATGGAATGGGAACATTTGACGAACAAGGTATATAGAAAGTTTAAACATTTTATTTAAATAAATTAGAAATGTAGAATATTTTTAAAAGGTCATACATTGATTTTGTTAAACACACCTTGAGTAGGTAGACAATATCTATATATTATAATTAAATGAATTGTAAGTGCACAGTATTTTTAATGGAATATACATTTTTTTTTTTTAAATACTGAGAAGAATAATACAGTATTTTGATAAACATAGTATATAAATGGTTTTATTTCATTCAAGATTAATTGTATTTCATTATTTCATTAAATCTTATCTAAGATATTGTTTGATTATAAAAGATAGCAAAAAAATTGTCTAGATTGATAAGAGGGGATTATAATGGTTACAGTGTAATAGTGGTTTTAATTTTATACATACACACACACACACAAATTTAATGTCTAATTAATACTGAATTATAATTTTTAGTTTGATTTTGCACATAATATATTTTTATAAATAAGCTCTTAAACAGCACTACTTGATTATATAAAATAATATGTTTCTAATACATACCCTAATAATTTCAGGTTTTGTTCCTCATAAGCCATTTCCAATGTTGGATGAAGATATAAAAGTTAAACAGGAAAGATTGTCACCACCCTTACCGCAATATGGAATGGAAACAGCTAATGTACAAAGTATATAAAAAGTTTAAACATTATATTAATATATTATATTAAAATTAATTGTAAGTGCAGAGTACTTTTAAAGGAATATGCATTATTTTTTTAAAAACACTGGGTAGAGAAATATGCCATTTTAAAAAACATCTATAAACTGTTTAATTTTATTCAAGAGGTATTATATTTCGTTAATTTTTTTTAAGATATTGTTTGATCAAAAAAAAAAACGTATAATATATTTTTCATAAAGATGATAAAAAATAGCTAAAAAATTTGCTACATTGACAAAAGGAAATTAAAATTATCACAGTATCATTTGATTTTAATTTTATAGTTCTAAGTAAAACAGGTAACAGCAAAATAAAATAACATTAAAAATTAAATCAATAGAAATAGTGTAATAGTAAAGATAAGAGGATAGTCATAGAATGAAACTTATGGATACCAATGGTGGAATATAAATTACAAATTTCGTTTGTAAATCAATTATCATAAAATTTGTCGAATATATTTGATTTGATTTTTTTTTTGTTTTTATTAAAGCTACATAAACATGGTATATTATAGCTTAACAGTTAAAGAATTAAGTACAAAGGATATGTTGTTTACAATGCATTAAAAAAAAATACAAAAAAAAAAAACAAAACAAAAGACAAAATACAAAAAATGGTTAAGAACAATGACAAATTATTATAATAGTATTACGAAGAGTGAGCAGAGAAATCAAATGACGAAACCGGAAGACGTGAAAAAAAGATAAGCCTAGATATAACTAGCAGACAGGATGAATTTAATATATTAGGCGGGGATATTTGATATTATATCCATTTATAATTGGATTATATTTTAATATTTATTATTTATGTTAAAAATATTTTAAGCTCAATCATAGTTTTTTAAAAAAATTGTTAAAAAACATTTATATTGAAATGTTTTTTAATTATATATCAATGTTTAATATTTAAGCACATATTAACATGATTACAATGTTCGACAACTCATAGTGTTACTTTTATTAATGTAATATTTAATTAAGTGTTCAATTTAATTCAATTTTCAGCTCCTTTAGGAATACAAATTAAACAAGAACCAGTCTCGCCTGAGTATTATCCACAATATTCTAATGACGAAGAAATTAAGTATGACTGAAATTATGAATCTTGGCGTATATGTATGTAATAACAGTTTTACCTTTAAGCGTGTTTTAAATAACAAGAGAATTATCAAAAATATTATATATATCAAACTAATTTTTTATTTATTTTAATAAAATAGATTACCCAGTTCCAATTAATTCTAATGACACACCAGAAAAACAGACCTTTGAAACTAGCACTATGGAATATAATGTTCAAAATGAAATAGAAATTAATTTTTTGGAGCCGTCTAATGATAATATCTCACCAGCACCTGTTCAATCTAAATCTACTGCTAAATCTAAATCTGGGTACTTATATATATATATATATCATTAGTTTTAATATTGTGTTCAAAACTATTTCTATAATTATAATAATAAATACAAGTAAAATAAAATATATTTGTTTTCTTATTTGATTATATTAATTTTTTGTGTTATTAATTAAAGGGATTGGAAACCATGTTTTTATAATATTTTTGGCATAAATAATTCAGATAAAAACTCAACCATTTAACAAAGTGAAATGAATTTCTGTCTTAACTTATTATCGTCATTTCTAGATTATTGTGGAAATTAGTTTTTGATTTTAATAAAGTTAAAAATTATGTTGGTTTATTTTTTTGAACGTTTGTTTTATAGTATATTAAAAATGAAATATTTAATGGAAAATTTACTTCTACAATAATCTAGAGAAAAACTAACAAATTTAAATATTTTTTTAAAATTAATGTATTCATTTTACGCGGTTGGTTGAATATTTGTCAAGTTTTTTGGTATTAATTACGTTATTTGCTTGTGTATGCGGGCAGTTTAATCAAGTTTATGATACATTCGCACAACAATTACATATGCACACATGTCAAAAAAATAATGTTTCTGATTTTCTTAATAAAATAAAACATTAACATAACATATATATATATCAGATATAGGTCGAAAAAATCGAAATTAGGGTTATTGTAAAGAAAAGACGCATTTAAGAATTTGAATGCTGCATATTTTAATACATAGTTTAAAACGAACAAACAAAGAATTTTAAAAATATTTAAAATAATAAATAGATGCAGTAAAATGTTTGGAAAACACGGCAGTACATTTAGCACTTAAAAATATAACCATGATAAATCAGTTACGATTATGTTATGTAAGCAGCTATGTTATAAAAACTTGAGTCACTGTATATACGACTCGTTTTAAAAATTATAATATTTTAACATTTTTAAACTGTCTTAATGTTACAATGGCACATTTATTAGGTGTTGCAAATATATCGTTTTGTAACATCAAAAATATGTAGTAATTTTTCGTTAAAAAAATTGGTTTCTTTTTAATTATAAGGGTTAAAAATAATAATTATATCATACTACTTACAAACAGAAAAATTAAAAATAACATAGAACAATATTTTAACAATTACTCTTCAGTTTTAATAATGACAATATGGCGTTTTCGGATTGTTATTAAGTATATCTTTAAAAGTATATTGAATGGTAAAAATCTCATTGTACTGTTGGTTTACTGTTTGCGTAAGTATTATAATACGGATTAATTAACATACTGTTTAAAAAAAAAAAAACGTAAACGTTCCGCATGTTGTGTACTAAATTTGTATTTTTACATATATGCATACAAGTATGCGATGCAAAAAATATTGTGAAATTACGTCATTCAATAAATTGTTATTAATTTGTTACATTAGGGTAGGTGAGCACATAAAATCATTTTATCTACCGAGATCATAAATCTGAATTCTCAGATACTAAATAACATGTTTTGTGATCGTACACATAAGGAAATGGAGTAAATTTAGGTACTTACTTGAATTTGTTAGCACTTCCATTTTCGAAAATGCCAAATCGACCGCCGATTAATGAAGTTCAATATGGGCCAAATTACAATCGCTTTATTTGGCTACTTTTGACACTATTCACTACAAGTTTCGAATTTAATAAAACAATATAAAAAAACCGTTGTTAACAATTTACAATTGGAAATAATTGAACCGAAATTCCATTTATTCAAATAACGTCTATAAGTCTATAATTCACCTAGCGAATTTAAATTCGGATACAACATTTTAAACACAATTCAAAAGTAAATAACGAAAACGTACTTTTTTTATGGTACCGGCAATACATCTCTACTCACAATAAACGACGGATAGTATAGACGGATCGAACATGTACTAAATACTTTAAAAGGTAAATGGATTTTAACTAGTGTGAATTATTTGTTCAAAATTTGTTTATCGATTCAACTCCTAATAATACAGAGATAAAAATAATATTTCCTGGAAAAACTCGAGATTGGTTATGACGACGATCGTAGATAACATTTTAATTTTATGGCACTAGCCACGGTTTATTAAAGTTCTTAGTATTACATTAAACACAAAATATTATAATCGTCCATAAATATTCAGATAAGGGTAATTATTAATTATTTCTGAGATTCGGTTTTGTTATAATGGTAACTTTTGCTGTTTAAATTCGTCACCAAGTTCGACGTTCGTTTCACATGAGCGCAAGTTAATTTTTAAATTTTCAAATATAATGTCCTAACGTGACTTTTCGCAGTTTTGTTGATTTTCTATATTAATTTATAAAAAAGAAAAAGTTCAGAACATAATTTCCAAGAACTGGAAAACTCGCATACACACACACAACTTGCTGAACCTAGCATATATAATTCATATTTCAAGTTTAGTTACATTCTTCATAGATTCATAAATAAAATATTACGCCCTGAATTGATTATTGAAAGTTAATTCATATATTTATAATTTCTTTTGTTTGTTATTATTATAATAGGTAATAATTTTATATATTTGTATATTTATGTCATTAATGATATAAATTATGTTATGACATTATGTTTTTACAATATATATTCTTGTTTTTTAAAATTGTTTACCTTTGTTTTTATATTTCCTTTTTAAATTAAATCACATACTTGATGATGACTTTTAGTCGAAACTAGTGTAAATAAACAAATTTATTAAGATTATATTTTTTTTCATACAATACTCCTTGCTTTTAATTTATACTTATGTTAATGTTTTTAAATAGTTTGTATTTATTATGAAATAAACTTTAAAAATTAGAAAATCTGAGATAATTCATTTAATTAATATGCAAGGTAACTAAAGTATATTTTAGGTTAATGACAATATTTTGTGCTAATTAAAAGTTAGTGTAATTAGTGAAACCAAATATTTTATACTATTTGTGAAATTTTTAATATTTACTAGTATTGTTTGTTAGTATCTAGAACTTGCACTTAACGAACTTATTCGATTAAAGTGAAATTGACTTACTTATGTACTCTCAGGTTTACAATTAGCATTGTCAAACAAATTATTTTAAACTATATAGTTTATAAAATTATAATAAAATATTTTAAACTATGTTTTTACGTTTATTATTGTGAAACTAGTTTATGAAATATACATATACCTTTTAGATAAAGGAATGTATATTATTTTATGTTAGTTATATATTAAATAGTAATTACAATTGTAATAAGTTCAGCAGTTGTGTCAAATGAAAAATTGGACTACAAATAGTACATACAAGTAATATGTACCCTTCAACAGAGACTCAATAATTAATTAAACCTTTTTTGAAATTATTTTATAATGATTTGAAATATAGCAAATTTTAAATAAATATAGTCCCAAAAAGTAAATTTTTTCATTAAACTAATTAGTAAGTTCTTAATATTATAATAATACTTGTATATTTTTTATATAGTAATTGGTATATTATACAAATTATATAAAATAAAAAAAATATTATAATTGACAATCAAAGGTACAACAAAGGACGTACTGTTCGATTATAACGCATTATTGAGGCATCTATATATTTAGAATTAATAATTGTCCTATTGGACAGTCAGTCATTTGTAGTCATTATTTATTTAGATGAATTAGAATTAATCGAGAGAATCGCAGAGTGCACGACCGCTTCATGAAGTATAATTGTTCTATTTAGTACTGTGACAGTTTGTCTTTACCGCAATCAAATGATAACACCCAATTATGTTATAATAACCATAAAAATATACCTGTGAAGTAGCACATGGTTTATCGCTTTACAGACACAAAGAATTAAAAACTTAATTTTGATTAAGAAATACGTTTTATTTAAAAAAAATACACAAGTAATAAATTTAGTAATAATTTGAGTAAAATGAAAACATGTAATAGTTTTATTGTTGTTAATTAAATAATCGAACAAAATATTTTTAATTGTTGGGTGGAACAAATACGGGAGACGATTAAGTACAAGCGTATCACGGAACTATTAAATTTCAGGACAAAGGTAAAATTCAGCTTTTAGATTAGAAAAAGCTATTCCACCGTTACCCTTGCATCGCGAACATGTAAAATTTAACCGGAAAAAGTTGAAAATTATTGTTACTAAAGTTATTACTATTGTTGTCGTATTTCATCGTCGTTATACAGGCGCCGAGCGCTTTAGCAATCCAAAAAGTTGGCCGCCATCAATACCTTCATGGCCATTGATTCCGGGATGTTGAACGGCGGTATATCTGTTTTGCTCTTGTCGAAAAGTGCATAGTACGTGAAGTACAAACAGATCAAATGCAAAACATTCGCCGATATATCCTGTAAATGGATGACATTAGTTTGGTTCTCCTTGAACATCCCCGGGCCGGTCAGCATGGCGCTGATGGTGCCCGACGTCATGGCGTATTTCCTCTTGATAACGAATTCGTGGCCGTCGTTCGAAACGAGTTTCACGTACTCGGCGTTCGGGCCTTCACAGGCGTTAAGCATCATAGGGTCAGACATATTTACGTTCAAATCAAGTGAAACGAAAAACGAACGGCGACGGCTTGGTTAAATATGGTGGCTTTCGGTGGGTTCGTGTTATTATGGACGGCACGGCTAGTGACGCGTATCACAATGACGTATGTACCATATACGCGACGACAGTGTTTCCAAATCAGCAAACGGAATTCGGTATTTCTACGGTGTAATATATATATATATGTGTGTGTGTGTGTGTGTATTGCTACGTTAGCCGATTTTAACAGTTTTGGACGTCATGGGAAAAAACGAATCGCATTTCAATCGTTTGATGGCGTTTGCGTTTTTAAACGCGTTTTACTACGATTTGTGAATAATTGTAACGTTTTTGGTTAGACGTTTAGTGTATAGATGTCGTTGTCAGCTTACCCGACGTTTGGTCAAACGATTTTTGGTCGCGTGCCGGTTTGTTCGATACGACGACGTTCCCACGAGCGCGTTGTGCCACACGAGTAAACAAACAGCGGTTCCCTTCCACTTAACATAGTCACGAGCAATTCCTCGACGGTGGCGCGCATCGGCTCGGTGTGGCGGTACAATGGACGATGTAACTGCGCATGGCTGATAATCGTCATCTGGCCGACCGCCTTTTTCGAGCTTTGATTTCCGTTTACCGCGCGAACCGGTTATTAATTTTTCCCATCGCTTATTTTTCACCACCGAACTTTCAGTATTAATTCGTTCGGCCGTATTTTATGTAATTTGAACGGTCTAGTTTCTCGTTTTTCCTTTTCTTTATCGATACGACCGACCGATAGGTTCGACTCATTAACGATTCGTGTTAAAATATTGTTCGATAACGTTTGCCGTCGTAAAATCGAACAATTTGAACGATTCGTTGAGGAAAAAACTTGGTATACGGTTACAAAAGCAATGATCGGAAAATAAATAAGGCGATAATTGGAACGGTTGGAACGTCGGTAAGTCGGTATACGATCGTCTCGCGTTGTCGGTAAATATTATTCGAATAATTTCATATATACTTACCGAAAATTGGCTTACGGTTAAATGTGTGACCTAACATTTTTATAAGTAAAACGTACGATTTGTCCGAATAAACGTATTAATTGGTATTTCTAGTCGTTTTGTTTCGTACAAATTAAAGTTTAGCTGGTTTGAAATTGGAGCGAGTAGATCTTTTTATTATTTTCGTTTTTCCCCTTTGAACGATTTCGGAGTACTTGTTCGGGACTTTTAACCAGTCGCAAGAGGTGAATAAAAAATGATGTTTAGGGTCGACAGCCGGTATAAAATTGAGTAAAAAAAAATTTCGAGGTAATTTACGGGTTAGTTGCTCGGTCGGATATTAACGGTACTCGTACCCCTAAAAATCTTTATTTCGACCACAAAACCACAGAATTATTATCGAACTACCGTGTAGGGTGTATTGTATTTTAGTCACGTTTAGTTTGTATGAACGTACGTTTTAACTTCTTTTTAAATACATTTTCTTTCGTGAAACATAAAATGTCCGCGGACATACTGTAATACTATTTTATCGCTAAACGATATGTGTTCAGATAATTCAATATCTTAAAACATTTAGTTAATTATGGTTATGGTTGAGTATGATTATGGAAACATTTGTTTTTAACGTTTATATACTTATTTCGTATTTCAATGTGTACGTTATATTGTTTAGGTGTACGATATGAAAAAGAAATTCAAATTTTACTACGTAACGAAAACAAAAGTATACCCGCACAATCGTCGTCGGTAATTATTTTAGAATAATTGTACAAATAGATAATAACGTGCAAAGTTTGCGTTTCGTTTAACAACGCTCAATCAATTGTTCTACGGATTTGTTCGATTTCGGTTCTGTTTGTTTCGTAAGTTATTATTCTGTATAATATCTATTCGTTTGTGTGCCGTTTTATTTTTACGTGGATTATTTCTTCGCGTGGTAATTCAGTTTTCCTTTCCAATAATTTCAATTCAGGATTGTTTTTCTATCGAATTTTTTTATGCGTTTTTCAACTCTAGAACTATTTTTTACAGTTAAAAATAAGAAATTTCTGAGTTGTATTATAATGACCGGTACGAGCTAAATATTTATTTTTCGTATTCTTTAAATAGGATTGTACAACGATAAAAACACATTTAAATAATGTGCAATTTTATTATTACAGTAATAATTTTGTGTAAACAATAGAAAAAAAAGTAATAATAATATTAATTCCTATAACTATAATAACGTGGTTCGACTAATAGACTACACTTAATACAGTAATTATATGTATTAAACTACGACGACGTAGATATATATATATGTATATTCGTCGGTGTAAAAACGAGAGAGAGAAAGACACTCGAATATATAATATAAATTACAATTTACAAAAAAAATCGAACAAAAATAATAACGACGATGAACGCGAAAATTAACGTAGAATATTAAAAATGTTTTTAAAATCTGTGTTGGAAGACGAGGACGTCGATATGCATTACGTTGACAATATAATAGGTTATATTGTATAATGATAAATATTATTTCGCGTAAACAGCGACCACGCCGAAACATTGGTAAGTATAATTTTTACTCGATTGAAAATTGTGTTTTGTGATCGTCGTGTGTGTGTGTGTCGAAATAACGCGTGTTATCGTTTTAATAATAGTGACGACGGTAAAACGAAGATGACGGGATCGTGGGTAGTATTTACGAATACGCGCGGTTCTTTGCGATTGAAGTATGTGCGTTTCGTAATAAAAGCGGAACGTTTACGGTGTTTATCGTAACGGATTGGTCAGCGAAAAGTCTATTGTCGATTTTCGATTACACGGGGTCGAAACGATCGACAAATGAAAGTAACGTGTGGTGCAATAATTGTGGTGGTGGACGATCTTATTGCTGCGAGTGTCGCTCATCGATATTTCGGGTTCGGGACTGGACGTCAGCCATGCGCAACGGAAAACCGTTGTTCGTTCGATTTCCAAATAATGGTCGACTATTATCGTCGTTATTTTCTCTAATCGTTCTGCAAGTCTGGGGGGGGAGGAGTGTCTATCCTAATATTAATTTATACTTAGTCGGCGAATTCCGAAACTAGTTTAAAATTCTCGGTATTGCTAGAAATTTCCCGGGAAATTGTTATTATTTTCGAAAAAGTAGTATCGTATCTACCGTGATTATACTCGAATGACTAGAAACATTGTCTTGAGCTCGCTAACCTCCTCCCCTATGATTTGTTGTTCGGAACGGTGTGAACGATAAATAGCCGTCGACCGTCTGATGGAGAGTTCGGGAAAATACGTCGGCGTACACGAGTAACGAGCTAATTTCGGTTTTTTTCTATCTCGTTCACAAACTTCTTGGGAAATATGGTGATTATTCGCCGCGACCCGCGTCTGGATTCGCACCGTGATCGGTGGAAAAACGTTCGAAAAATGGGTTTGGATTTACTCGCAGGTATTTACACCGCCGCCGCGGTAACATTGTAAAATGGAAAGTCGGTAATGTGGCTCGAACACGGACGATCGAATGTAATGGATTCTCGGGATCGTATTGGCAGAATTAATAGCCTTCGGAGTATCAAACGATAACCTCGACGAAAAAACCCGAACGATATTACCGTGCGTCGCGACGAAACTAATTTCACGGGTGAGGTACGCACGAATGATATACACAAATTGTTATGGAACAACGTCGTCGTCCTTGTTCCTACACACCGTAGTGTGTACGTTTAACCGATACGAACGACGTGGTCTCTGTATATAATAAAACTGTCGTGTATGGCAGTTTTGACGAACACGGCACCTACTTAACTATTTAACATTGTGCTAATGATGGTCCATGTAACAAACGCAAATCTTGTAGTTATTTCGAACGATTTAGCGGTATAGTGTTTTTTATTTGTATAACCCATTAAGCGGTAGCCGAATCACCGGTGCGAGGTTACACTTCGGGTTCGTTTCGTTTGACTATCGGTTAGAGTGGCGGAAGTTCGTCGTCGTTATCAAACAGGCGTTGTCGTATTATTTATGACTGTACAGACTTACGACGCTAAATTACAATAAAAATGAAAAAGAAATTACGACGATATAAGTAAGGGCAATAGAGAATAAATAATAGCGGTAACGATTGAAATATAATGAAATGAACGCGTGCCACGCATTATATTTTGACGAAAATTACGAAAAATCGGTTTTTTTTCTTAATAAAAAGAGTCGGGGCTCAAATAAATCGAATATTATTGGCGTACGGCCACTGTCAATTTAAAACGAAATCGCGTCAAAGGGAATATGAAGCGTGTATTTAATATTATTTTAATCGGTAGAATATCGGCGTGCTTAAATGAAATCCATTAAAATCAGAATATTGGATTTTCCCTACACGAAAATGTGTAAATATATACTTCGTATCGTATGATCAACGCGCAATAGGGATGTATATATACGTGTGCGTAGTTATATCGAATATATTAAAATTGACGGGGTAAAGTGACGTACAGGGAGTAATTTTTGTTTACATTACATACGAAAAATACATAGAATCACATAACGCGCCTAATTTCGTGCAAATAACTAGAAACAATTGTACCTATGTAATAGACAATATAAGTGTAAATAGTATCAGTATTGTAACTTATCGAATACGTCTTTTTTTTTCAAACTCGTTATGGCGTCAGGATTAGATCGCGAATACACGAATACGCCGATTAAACATAACTAACTAACATTGACCACAACAAATCAATGAATCACACAATAGAGGAATGATTTATGTACCGCTTATTATGGTTTAACGAACACTGTAAGCAAACACATTGCAAATCCGAAAACGAAAACTTAGTCGTAACTAATATTTCATTTTATACGTATGTAGAAATACAACGTTTAAAAAATCGTTTCAAACCGATTAGTGTAAAGTTAACACCGATTAAGATTAAGTTAGTGTTAATAAAAAAAGATTCAACAGTAATATTGAAATTTTTAACCCGTTTAAAGAGATAAATTTTAATTATAAATTAACCTCTTAGAGATTAAAGTATGTGTTACGTACAATTAGAACTCGACGATAGAAACAGCAATTTCTAAATCGCATAAATAAGAACGACACTAATAACTAATTAGTAATATGCTAATTTTCATATAGACTATATAGAGTTAGAAATTAAATATAAACGCGAACTTAAATCATA
>JAIPRN010000583.1:0-18203 GCA_025469175.1 Geopemphigus sp. TES_GeoC_2020
CCCGAGACAGCAGCGTGCCCGAGCTTTCGTACATTCTCTCGTACTCGTTTTTCGTGTTGTCCGCCTTCTCTGCCATCACCGAATCGTCGTACAGGAACAAACGCCGGCGTCCAGTTATCGGGTCCAGACCCGTGTCGGCCCACAGGAACGCCGCGAACAAAACGCAACCGGATACTGCCGAGGACCACAGCGCCTTCCGCCAACGCGTCGCCCGTATCCTGTAGAATTGTTTCTGCTTGGGCGACTGCAGCGCCCACAAATCGTGCGCTACGAACGCCATTACTAAGCGTAATAAAACGTACAAAGCCAACACAAATATTACAAACGTAAATGTTTTTACTAATAAGGAAACAAAAATAAATGTCGACCAATAATATCAATGATAACCATACAAAAGTAATAACAGTTAAAATAACAACAAGATAACACAAAAATAATTATAACAACGACAATGATAACAGTAACAATTAAAACATCTAGAATAGCAAAATCAACAATTACGAGTGAAAAACAATAAGAATAATAACAATAACAGCGTTAATGAGACAATAATCAACGACATTAATAATAAAAATAAAGACGCGAATATAACAAAATAACGATAGCAAAAATAACGACGACGATAGTTAAAAAACAAAAAAAGGGTGTCCAAAGAACGTTGTGGCGTCTCTCGTTAACAACTCGTTCAACTTCGTGGGGCTCCGAAAATGTGACGTCTACACGATACAATATTACGCTGACCATTCGTCTCCTCGACTATTCTGGTGTACAACAAACTCGAAAAACGACATTTCGGGCGAGTGGATATACATTTCGGCAATATGGTTTCCTTCCATCATACAGACCGTCACTTGAGTTTCTACGGACATCCTTACGTACATAGCCCCGGGGTTCACTTCAGGCCCCGCATTATCTACCGACACGCTATAAAATATCGTGGTCGTCGTCAAGACCAGCGGCCAGGACGTCTCTACATCAACAATAACGTCCACGTCGGTTTCTTCATATTCGTCGTCGTCCGGCTCCGACGACCTCTAGTTGCCCAATCGTTACCCCGGCGGTCACAACGCCACCCGATTCGTCCCACCAAATTGCCGCCGACTGCTCCGGGCCGTTCAGATTATTGGCACACCGCCTGTGGTACACTATACCGCATACTACGTACACAACGGCATTCCGTTAGTTTACCGGCCGCGTTTCTGGCGTACCAATTATTACGTACCCGTGCACTTCGCCGTCCTTCTGAACGACCTACGTGTTTGTCGCACAGACCGCACCGTTTCAGAAGTCCGTCTATTCTTTACAACTTTCGTTCCACTCCTGGGCAAATTATCGACGGGCAACGCTTACACTTATTATTTACCAGTTCGAATACAAATTCATTAAACGAATAAGATAAAATGTTAACGAGTACGTATATGTCTACTCGTGTACTCAAACGGGGTTCCGTGCAAATATTGCGTCAATCTAACTCCTCGGAAAATGTTTCGAAAACGAGATCAAACCGGGTGGGAAGTGTACATTGGACGGTTCATTACCCGTTTTGTTCACACTTACGGTCCGCGAAATTTCTTTTGTATTGGGAATTTTTGAGACGACGATGTTGGTGACGAAAAAGACGATGGTGATAGTACTGATGGTTGTGATGTAGAAGGAAACGGTGGAGAGGAAGGAGTAGAATCCCTTTTTGGCGGTGAAGGAGATGATATGACGAAATGACGGCGGAAATCTTCCGAAGTTACGTCTCTTGCCGGTGATTTTGAGGATTGAATTGCTTTACCTTTCCGCTGTATATAAAAGAACGCCGTACACGCATACATTTATATACGAAATATATTACTCTCGAGTTTTTTACACAAGTTTCAACTTGTTGTACTCGTTCAACAGAATTTCGTTAAACGTTAAATGATTACGGTTGAATTGGTACGTACCGACACACTTGCATTTTAACTTGTCGAATTCCGTTTTGAGCGCGTCGAAATTTCTATCCCACTCGTCGGCCACCTCCGCCGCCGATTTAGCGTAAGCGCGGCCAAGTTTCTCGACCGTAGTCTGTTCGTTCAACCGTACGTTCTCGTCACCTACGGCGATTGTAGGCGAACGAATTTGAATTTATCGTTCCTGAACTCTCGCGACGATACCAATGGTTCGTCACGAAACCTATCCGCTATAGTTACCGCCGCCGCCGAATTGTCCACAGTCTACCAGACTATCCGTGGTTATTCGAAACTTTTTTTTCCCCGACGTCCGTCTTCCGAACATTCGGGGTCGTCATCGCGGGTTCGTAGTCACCGTAATTCTCGTAGCCTCCGTAATTCTCTCTCTCGTAATTCGAAGAACGACACGCGACGTTGTACAATAGTAGTAAAGAGGCCGCAGGCAGCACGAAGCGTAATGTGTCCGTGTTTAACACGGCCTTAATAATCCCCTTGAACATCATGAATTTCTCGATTGCCGATATAAAATTGTACGCTTATTTTCGAGAAAATGTTTTCACTCGAAACCTACGAGCGCGACTGAATAACGTCGGAATACTAAATTTGTATTCGTTAATAGTTCGCGAATAACACGCAAATATCCGTTGCTATACAAAACGTTCGTTTTATATAGGAACGATATTTTATTAAATCGGCCAGTTATTCGAAAAATTAACGCGCGTACGTTTTTTGTTGTTTTGTTTTCCCGTTACTCCGTTATCGCCGGCACTAGGCAACGATACATTCGGTATTGGTCAAGTATATATATCGTCGCAGTCCACTCTCGTTCCCGATATAATCTTTTCATTTTTTAGAAACATGTATTCAGCACGAAATACCGAAAATACATTAAACGAACACGATTTTATCGATTTACAGACGACGTAACCATTGTGCCTCCTGACCGACGTAGGGATAGTCTTTCGGTCGCTGTTTTTGGGACGGATGGAGGTCTACGTGGCCATCGAATAGTCGGATAGACAGCTCGGTTTTCGTATGGGACCGTCAATCGACGAGGCGTGGAGCGTGGTTTACGTGCGTTTCATGGACACGTGCGACACTCGTCGGGTGGCCAAATTCCTAAACTTTCACGAACACTACGAGAACGTCGGCGTAATTTCATTAGACAGATTCGTAAGGGAACATTTTGTGTCGGACAAAAATGTCGTAAAAAAACAAGAGGAAAGCATCAATCGTCGAATTCGTTATTCCTGGACAACGGGATCATGTCGTCCCGCGTGTTTATGTCACGGGATTCGTCGCCCGGTTAACGAACGATTATTGACCCGAGCGAAAATTATTTATTAGTAACCCTTGTACAAAAGTTTATTTTTCCTCTTCGTTAACTTTTATATTATGTAATTTACTTAAGATACTGAACGCTTCTTCCTTGCCGGCCACTGTGGTGGTGCGCACGCATTTTCCGTTGCCACCGGTGGTGCTGAACACTTACAAGTGTTCATTTTGTACAACTGTCCGCCTTCGTCGGTAACCTAAATTGGTTTTCCTTTATCGATAAACCATCAACCGGTAACCGGCCACGATTCGTTGATGGGTTACGGCGAGGGCATAATAAATAAACGCCCAATACCCACCGAACGGTTTTAGACCTACGTACCAATGTCCCGATATTTCGTATTTTGCTCCAAGTACGAAATAAAACAGCGCCCGTTTGGGAATGAAACGTCGTAAACAATCGCGAGTTTCGTGTGTAATGCGCAAAGTCCACTGGAATCGTACGTATCACGAAACGTTATCAAGTCCGTACGTGTCTAGCACGTTACCAAAATAGAAATTGGTATTAAAACCAAACCCTATTTCACCGAGTACCCGACTAAACGTTAACGGTCGGCAAAAAGAGTTACCTTTTTAAAAAAGTAAAAACGAACGGAGAACGCAATTTGTATTGTATTTATTATAATTACGTATAATAGTGTAATTATATAATATAATAAATGTTATAATATATTAATATATATAATTATATAATTATATTTTATTATATTTAACTCGGTACCCGACTAGATGTTGTATCATGCATAACGCTTTAGATATTAGTTTCTTCGGTTTAGTTCTAAATAATACTCGAACTCGTTACCCCGAATATAAGTATGTTTTACTCCAATCCTCACCATTCTTTCCGCCTTATTCATTTCTTCTTTCTTCAGTTGGAGTTATTACAGTTGGCTTAATATTTAATTAATCGACCAAAAGTTGCCAGAGATACGTAGATTATTCGATTGCAAAAAAAGCATTTAATGGAAAGGTTAGATTACGTTAGGTCTCGTAAAACGGTCCAGAAATGCTGTGCGGCTCCGATACATTGCACGTGATATACATGGGTATATGGCGTGTAACGTATCGGAGACTGATAGAAAACGTCCGGTGCGACCGGTAACCGATTCCTTCGAACGAAAAACTCCAAATATCGAAATCCGAATAGCGCGCCCCCAAAGGGGAAACGAACGTACCCGCGCGTCGCCATCAACCAGATAACCGCGACCAGACGGCGGCCGGTGGTGTACGGTAATCGGTGACGAACAAACACCAGGGGCGCTGACAAACAGACATTACGTTATCTCGCGAAAATTCCGCTTATCAATTGCCGCCGGCAGACGTGGTGTCTCTCCGAGGTGTATTCGACGTGGTTGTTTTCCGTTTTCGTTTCGAGTTTTTCCGCGAGCCGCCCCCGCCTTCCCCGTTGGCGCGCCAACGTCCCTCGTAGTTATTTCCAAAACGATGGCCGCCACCGGTCGCGATAATCTGTCCGAGTTCGAATGGTTGCGGAAAATCGCGCCGTCGTACTCGATCCGGGCGGAGAACGTAAGTGAAGAACCACGCGCGCCCACGTTTTTACTGACCCGTTGTTTTTCGTTCAGGTGAACACGTTGAATAGCCCGTCGGAATTCTACGACACGCTGTTGCGACGTAGTCGTTTGGCGAGACGGCGGATCGTCATGGCTTCGCTGTACTTGGGTGTCGGAAAACTGGAACGAGAACTCGTGAGTGAAAAACGACGCGCTCGTCTCGCACGTCCGTGTACGCACCCGAATGTTGAAAAAACCGCTCGTCCCGTCTGTGTGTTACATTCAGGTGAACGTCATTAGCGAATCGATGCGGAACAAACCGAACTTGAGCGTACGCATTTTGCTAGACGCCAACCGTGGGTCCAGGGGTGAGGTTAGCTCGCGCACAATGCTGACACCGTTGTTGAATGCACCGTTGTCAAATTGTCGTGTAGGTAATTATGGTTAAACACGAATATATGAGTGCCTTCGTCGCCTAATGGGTTATGTCAATTGTTTGAAGGTTTTTTTGTATCACACCCCGAAATTGAGAGGTCTTCTTCGATGGTTGTTGCCCCAAAGGTATAACGAACTGATTGGCTTACAACACATGAAACTATACATATTTGACAACGCTGTAATCATCAGTGGAGCAAATTTAAGTCACGATTACTTTACAAACAGGTTATAGTGTGTATATATATATATACTAAAAATATTGTTTATAAAAACAAAACTAACTTCGATTTTACTTTTAGACAGGACAGATACGTTGTCATTGAAGACTGCAACTCGTTGGTAGATTTTTATGCAGGACTAGTCGAATTATTAGGTCGTATGTCATTCCAGCTAACGAATAAAAACACTTTAACGTTAGATCCTACATGGAAACATCATCCTTACCAAAGCTCTTACCAGGAGTACACATCAGAAGCTAGGAAACAATTGATCGAATATTATGACATGCATATCAACAATTCTACTTCCAAAAATGGTGACGTCGATTTTGGTTTTTACACCCGAGTATTCGATAATTTAATGCGATTATTGTTATTATTTTAGAAGCCGACACGTTAGTTTTTCCTCTAATTGAATTTCCTCCGTTCAAAATTCATCGCGATAGTCATACAATTAATCTTCTTATGCGTAATGCCAAACCTGGATCTATTATGCATATGGCTACTGGATACTTCAACATACCGGATCTCTATACGAAAACTATCTTCAATGAGTCATTGGCCAACTTCAACATATTATTCTCCCATCCAATGGCCAATTCGTTTCAACAGGCCAAGGGACTTGCTGGATTCATACCATCTGCATACAGTTATCTGACAAACAATTTTTATAATCAAATTAAAACCCTTAAGCAACACAAACGTATCACTTGTTTTGAATATCAAAGGACTGGATGGACATTTCATTCTAAGGGTTTGTGGTATACGCCAAACAATTACAAATTACCCATACTGACCGTAGTTGGCTCTTCGAATTACGGTATGTACCTTCAATGATGATATTAACTGAAAATAGACATAAATATTTCACGATACAGTTCTGTTCTATGGAGTCTCGTTTCAAAATAAAAATTTTTTTTTCAGGCGCCCGATCTTTGAACTGCGATTTAGAATCACAATTGGTAATCGTGACAAACAATAAACAATTGCAGCGCAACTTCCATACTGAAAAATGTGAGATTTTCAAATCAACGTCGTTATATATTCCTGAGGTTGATGCATTGAAAACACCCTTTTGGATACGATTTGTCTTGCGAATATTTAAAAATTATTTTTAAAAATCTCGCGTAAATTTATGAATCGTATATAGTCAATAAAAAAAGTAAACGTGTTAAAAAGGGCTATTATTTATTTATTATTCCTATTTCGTTAATTTTGGTTGTTATAATAGTGACGCTAAGTAAGTTCATTTTGGATAGTCCATGTTTATGTGTTGTTACAACAAAAAAATGATTGCGTTTGTCTCTAGACTATAACTATTACTCTATTAAATAGAATAAAAACTAATTTTAAAAAACAATTTAAACGCTTTATGGATCATTTTTAATTTAAATTTAGGCACCAAGAGTATAAATGACTGGTGTTCTTTTGGAAATATTACAGATATAATGTATATTATTATTTTAAATTAATGTATATCACTTTTGTGTATTAATTTAATACAATAGTATTATATATTGTTATTTTATATTTAAATTTCACGCCTATTATTTATTCCTACATAAGTTGTGATTTTTAATAAGGTTGTTTATAAACTATTTTTGAGTTATAATTATTTACTATTTTTAAGTGCCTAAGTATTGTTATAAATGCGACTGTATTATCTGAATCTTACCCTGTTATAAAATAAAAAATACATTTTGTATCGATGTAATCTTTCATTTAATCTAATACATTATAAATGTTATAAGTGTACGATTACTGCTTGTGATTATCATAAATTATAATCTTTATTAATTTTTCGTCAATTTCTTTAATTTAATAGTTTCGGACGTTGTCAAAGAAATATTAATGTAGATTATTATTTATTTTTTATATCCTTCAGATTTAGTGATGTGTGTATGTTTAATAGAATTTGCTAATATTTTTTTAATCAATAGATCGTATAAATTTATAAATTGCTTTACGAAATTTTCGTTCGAGTTTGCCAGAACTTGTTAAGTTTACATTTTTAGCGAATTGAACGATCGTTAATTTGGTTCTATCAAATAAACCATAATTCACTTCTGACTTACCTGGCTTTCTTAAATTCAATTTTGTGAATTATTTCGTTACCGTTTAACGTATTTAGACTGTACAGCGATCGCTGAATCGGTATTGTGCCCGTTATTGCGTAGAATTAATAATAAATCGACCAGAAAATGATCGTTCGCTCGACGTATTTAAAATTGCCGACTATTAAAAGACGTTTTGTTTCGAATCAGTAACAATTCGATTCATTTACGATTTATGCGAAATTAATAAAGAGTTGTTTTCAATTTACGATCGTTTTTATTCTGGCAGCAGATTATTGAAATTCCAAGCAAAGCGCTACGGCGAAATAGACGTGAACTTGTGTATTGTAAAGACTATTGCGTTGTCGAAACGCGAGTTTCGGTAAAATGACAAAAACGGTAAAGCTTTTGTGGCGATGCGCTAATTTTTAACAAAAACCGATTTCGATTATTATTATTATTCGCGTTTAACGAACAAACCGGATACAACGAAACACAGTGTCCGTACCTATTTGGCGCGTAGGTAGATGTCGGACGTTAGAAATTAGACGCTTAATTTATTTATGGCCGTTCAATGTGAGTAATTGAAAAGAACTAATTTCGTTTTTTTTTTGTAGAAACGCTAATTGGCGACTATTTTTAATAATCTCATTAAGCGAATTGTGAATCGTTAATGATATTATTGTTGTCCCCCTAACGAGAGGTATTTTCTTCCCACGCACGGAACGTGGCAAAAGGAATATTTAACGACAAAACCAGTTGACGAAAAAAAAAAACAGAACTCGTATTATTATAAAAACGCCGACGGGTGGCCGTCGTCGGTTCATTCTCTCTTGCAAGTACCGCGCGGCGTTCGCTTCGAACGGTGCGCCACTGAACGACTGCGCGCGTTTCCGAACTTTTCAGCCGGTGCATTGTTTACGTCCGTTCGACGAAAATAACCGAGGTAAGTGAGACGCGCTGTATAATAATAAATACACGATACGCGTAAAATGTCGGTTAGCCGTTTGAATATTTATATACGAGAACCGAAACGTTTTTCGTCATTTCCCTCGCCTTTATCCCCTTTATTTGGGCCCGGCCACCTTCGTCCTAAATTTCCATTTGGCCCGACCCTCCACGCGCACACCAGCAATCCTCCGTATCCTCCTCAATCGTATATTCAACCACTTCTGCCTTCCACACTCAGTTCCATAACTGTTCTTGCTGCTTCCGAATCTTCTCTCCTCATAACATGACCATCCAAGTCTATTCCCCCTCGTTTTGTCCATAATCGACGCAGAACCGAAACGTTTTTTATTTAAAACAAAAACACGTAAACCGTACGCAATACGTCGCTCAAACGTCCGTGTCTAATATAGTATTATAAATGCGAATCGAAAACAAATCGCGTATTTCTTGAATTCGACGGTATTCTTAATTATCGTGATCGAACGTAGACATAAAATTCGACGATAACGAATCCGAAGGTTTTACCGCGTCCATCGGACGATAAAACAACAACGCGTAAGTCCAAAACAAAATGCGATTCGATAACGTTCGAATTTTACGGAGCACAAACAAAAATCCACGTTTCCGTATAAAATATCTCGCGTATACGCGCGTATAAATATAATGTAAAAAAATTTAAATATATAAATATATAATCTAAAAATATAATAATATAATGTAATCTAATATATATATATAATCTTTATATAAATAGAAAGAAAACGAACGTCGTAAAACGATATTTTGGAATTGTACACCGAGTGAAAGCCGATTGTCTCGACGTACGACGAATAATTGTATGGACCGCGTGGTTTTATCGTAATAATATAATGTACATAAGTTCGTTAACAATTTCCGAAAATCAAAATTATTTTCGGGGCCAAGGTGGGATAAGTCCCCCTGAAAATTTTTAGGAAAAATTAATTTCTCACGAGACGTATATTTTTAGTCGATAATAACGAAAAACTAAAATATAACGTGTACATTAAAAATGAATAATCTATTAAAGTTTATAACGTGTCCTGTTTCGTTATTTAAGTTATAAAAATAAAATACGTATTAAAATGAAATCGAATAATATAACTAAACTAAATTACGCGTTTAAATTTTCTATTTTATAAAAAAAACGGCGTTAAGTACGACTAAAAGACGTTAATGAAATTATAAAAATTAAAAGTATGGATATTACGCTAAGTATATATATATATAATTACAATGGTAACGACGGACGTTCGATCAGAAACCGGGAATTATGAAAAAACGATACGGCGCGGATGACAGTACGAGAAGAGCGTCGAGTATTGAACGGAATTTTGAGAGGAAAGGAGAACGAAGGGTCTAGTGTTCTAAGAGCAATCGAAAAGTATATGATTAACGGAATATCGCGTCGAGTACAGGGATAGTTGTTTAGGGGCGTTTGAGAAGGAAGAGTAGAAACGCGGACGGGGTAAGAGCGAATGTATAAAACGTTTAATTTCGATTTATTTGGTCGGCCTAGGGACAACATGGTACGAAATCTACTGTTGACGGCCGCGGCGGTGGCGTTCGCCGGTCTTCACGGAGCCGACGGTCTCGACAACGGACTAGCCCTGACGCCGCCGATGGGATGGCTCGCGTGGCAGCGGTACAGGTGCAACACGGACTGCGAAACGTACCCCGACGAGTGTATCAGGTACCGTCCGAACGTGATCAATACATCCGGTACGATTAACTTAACGGCGTGCTACGGTCCTAAACCGCGAGCCGGCGGTACGCGTCCTCGGAAAGGATTCCGGCGAGTGAACGGCTCGTTTTTGGCCGTCGGTATCTAATAGCTAGACGGTCGGGAATTGAAGTAAAATATCGGGTGACCGAGCTTTGCTCGGTATTTTTTTTTTTTTTTTAAACGACGTTTTCGAAAAACGAAACCTAACTAGATCGATTTATCGCCCCCGAAACCCCCTGCATACTAAATTCCATGAAAATCGTTGGAGCCGTTTCCGAGATTCAGATATATATACGAGAAAATTGCTCGTTTAAAGGTATATATGGTGTGTGTGTGTGTGTGTGCGCGTATGAGATGAGTTAGGTAACGGGAAGAACTTCGTGTTAAATCGTCGACGATACGCCGGCGTACTTGGAATGTGTACGTCCGAGAGTACGGGGCGCGTGCCACGGTAAGTCGCGAAACGCAAACGCGAGTGAGCTGTGGTCGGCCATGGGATCCGTACGTAATTGGGTGACTAAAGGACGGCCGTTAATTGGCGCGCTTATTTTATCGCGGGGGGGGGAGAGATTATTCGTCGTTTTTTTCTCTTTAAGGCAAACCCCCCCCCCCTATTTTTTTCGACCTATTTCGTCGAATCCGTGGGTACCGTAATTTACGCTCGGCTCGGCGAACGAGATACCGACTACCGTTAGTTCGGCGACTACGAGAATAAATCCGTTCTCGTCGACACACGTAAACCGGTCGACGTTAAGATTCGAAGAAGGCCCCGCCCAACGTCCCCGTCAATATATATATATATATTAACCATTTTTGTACGATAACCATCCGCCGGTAAGAAACGATTAACGGGAACACCGGGCGACCACCAATTACCGCGCGTTAACTTGGACATTTTCGCGCGTGTAACGGCAAAAGCGGTTTTATCGCGTTTTCTCACCGTGGGTTCCTCGGGCGAAAAAAACGACGCTTTTTTGTCCACCGGCGAAGAGATATTATCGGGACGGCGCACCTAAGGAACGAAAAAACCGTCGTTTTTATTAGCGCGTCGCTTCAACGGTGGCCTGTAACTGATTTTACGTTATGATTAATAAACGTATAGGAACGAACTAATTAGCGTTCGAACGCGCGTACTCTCGTGTTCGAACATTTCTCGAATACGTTCCGACGTTTCGTAAAACTATTAAGAACGTATTTCGGGAATTACGTTAACGCGCGTTGGTATTTCATCCGTTCGCGTGTTTAATAAGAGCGGGATTTATACAGGGCGATGCCTGTCGATAACAACATAATTAATATTCGCCAGTGGCGCCTCGATAATTACACGGTGTTTGAACGTTGAGAACGTGTCCGTTCGTATCGCGCCGCGCTGTCGCTAACGTATACGAATATATTCGCTAACAACGACGAATCGACGACAAACGAATGTCAACGTGAAAACGATCGCGTGCGAAAGAATTCGGCGTTACCATTTAAACGACGATTACGAAGGGACCGTAGCGAGAATGTACCTTGTGATCTCTCCGTCGTAACGAAATATAACGGACACACGTACACAAGGGGCACAACACCTAACAACCGTTCCAGTCCCTTCGTGTTTGTCGTAGTATTACGCGAGTACGAATGGTATATTTACGTGCGGCCGTGCATAGAGAAATTGGCGAACGCAGACCCTGGGAAGGCCGGGGGAGGAGGATCGAAACCCGGGGAACCCCCCTCCTCCCTTGGAAAATACATCGTAACGTACGCGAAAAATACGTTTTAGCGAAAGGTTGTTCATGAAAACGGCGGACTTGCTGGTAAGTGAGGGTTACGCGGACGCGGGCTACGAATACGTCATCGTGGACGACTGTTGGCTGGCCGAGAAGCGATCGGCCGACGGAAAACTGATGGCCGACCCGAAAAGATTCCCGAGCGGCATCAAAGCGCTGTCGGATTACGTGAGTGACGACGAGCGATATAATTTCGCGTAAAATTATTATTATCCAACTATTCGGGCGGCCGATTGACTGGGGCGATTTTGGTAAAAAAAAAAAACGGGACATTTTAAACCGAAAATCTCGCCGCTCGTCCGCGCGCATTATCGTCGTCGTCTCTCAAAACACAGAAAAATATGAATACCTAGTTCGTTATGACCGCGTAATTATGATCTCGATTTCCTCGTTGGTGTTTGAACATTTTCGAATGTTAGCGCGTGTAATTGTAACAGGTGACAGTCGAAACTACACGAAAAAAGCTTCAGAACGACAAATGTTTTGCGATTCCCGCGAACGATTAAAAAAAAACCGCGTCGTCAAATCGGACGACCTTTTTTTTCGAATATTTCGCGTCCCGTCGTTATGCTGCACAAATAACGCTGACTATGGCGCGTAACAACTATCCGAAATCGCGTCGGTTAGGTAACGAATTACAATTTCGAAATTTGTTTGCAATTGTTCGCGAATAATTATTGAACGGGCTCGAAAAACGGGAAATAAACTATCGAATTGGATGGCGGTGGGAGGGGTACGAAGCGTCCGTTTTCGGATCGTGCCGAGACAACGCGGGACAGTGACCCGAAAAAACCCGGGACGTCACCTCGCCGTCGCGTTTCTATATTTCCGCGCGTAACGTAATGTGTTCCACGCAAATCGTGCCGTGTTTGTCCAATGAACAGCCAAGTGTACATACGAAACATATTTATACGGTACCTCGCCGTTTTTGTCGAAAACGTGTTTTTCGTGTCGTTGAGCGCCGTAGACACGTCGAGAATTTGATCGTAACGAACGGTTAGCACCGCGTTACATAAGTACGGTTATATAATACGTACGTGTCAAAAATTACGTCTCAAAAAAAAAAAACACGGAAAGTTCGTCGATCTCGGTAGTCGCGTATGGATAATTCGTAGGGTAGCCGCGACGAGTTTTGTACGGACGACTGGTGGGCGCGTCAGATTTCGGTAAAACAAAACGGGTGGGCCAAACGGAGTCGGGTCAACGTTTTGAAAAATTTCCTAAACTTTCTACTTTCGGTCGGCATTTTCCACCGATAACGGTTTGTTTTTAAACGTTTTTTCGAGAGAGCACCCCCCCCCCGCTTCATATCGGCGCCGCGAAATATCGAAACACGCGTACAACGGTTATTGTCGCGTAGGTGCACTCGAAAGGGCTGAAATTCGGTTTGTACCAGAGTTGGGGCGAAAAAACGTGCGCTGGTTACCCGGGCGTGATGGGTAACGAAGCCGCGGACGCCAAGCAGTTCGCCGAATGGGAAGTCGACTACGTGAAACTGGACGGTTGTTATTCGAACGTCCGGCACATGGACTACGGTAAGTTGATATGTAAAACCGTTGTACAAGTACGAAACGAATTTATTCCAACTTGATTCGTCGTAACATTTACTGTACGTGTATAATGTGTATACTCGAAACCGAACGGAAATTCGCGGCGACGTTTCGACGTCGTTACTTGCATACGTCGCGCTGAAACGTTCACGGGCGGGAGAAACGGGTGCGGAATTTCGACGCCGAAACGCGTGAAAATCCGGCGTCGGAAACGAAAGAAACGACGCGTCGAGGCGAATTCCGGCCAATTGTCCGTTTCGTTTCGACGTGCCGATAAAAAACGAACTCGTATATTATCGTCGGTAAACGACGTACAGTTTCCTCGACGTTTAACGCGATGAAAAACGGTAACGATAACCCGAACTCCGATTATATAACGTCAACGAATTGTTCGGCGGTAACTCGAGCGTAATATATAAACGCACTCGAGGCGGCTAATCGAACACGCGAACAAAACGTATTTGTGTATACTCGCCTTCGATAAAACGTTTTCGAATTGGCCGGCCGGCCGGTGGTAATCACGGGTCGCTATCGCTTAATTTAACTATCGGCGCAGGTTATGCCGAATTCGGTCGGCGTCTGAACAGCACGGGAAGACCGATGGTGTACTCGTGCAGTTGGCCGGCGTACCAAGAAAGCAAAGGAATGCAGGTAAACGCCCGTCGGGCGGGATATTACGGCAATTCTTCGACGTTACGAATAAACCGAAACGATCGTACTTAATATAAATTATTGTCCGCCGCCAAAAGGGTATTCGTTACTCCGGGACCGTACCCGAATCGAACCGTTGACGCGCGCACATCTATCGACGCAACGAGCTTGTCGCGTACACTTTGGATAATAAATTGAACGGTTCGTTTCGATCGTATAAACCGCTCTCTCTTCACCCCCCCCCGTTCTTTTTTCGCCCCGCGAACAGTTTCTCTTTCGTTATTTTTCGCGTTAGTCGCCTTAATTCGATCGATTACCGTTTGGGTTTTTTTTCTCGATTCGCGTTTAGTTTAAACGTCCTTTTCGCGCCGCCACTGATTAACCGTAAATTTTCAAAACCGAAATACCCTAATCGACCCTTACACACGTCGCGTATGGGTTACCGTACGAAATGTTTAACCGTGACGCGTCGTAGATCAATTACGCCGACATGGTTACCGTCTGCAACCTCTGGCGCAACTACGGTGACATCGACGACTCGTGGACCAGCGTCACGGATATCGCCGATTACTTCGCGTTGAAACAAGAATTTTGGACGGCGTACGCCGGGCCCGGACACTGGAACGATCCGGACATGGTGAGTCGTCGTTATTTACTCGTGAAGTGCGCGTAAATTAACGTCGCTAGCAGCGGTTACTTCTCGTTTTTCCCATTAACCAAAAGTCCGCGAACAATATTTTGTTTTCACCCGACTTTTCGAAATTTGATCAGGTGACCACTTATTAGAGAGTGATAGAGATGGTATACATACTAACGGCTCTCCTCGTTCCTTGAACGTCTCAATGACGGATTTTTAAATGGAACAAGTAGGAAGAAAATGTATAACGCGCCTGTAAAACATACAGGTATCTATTACATAGGCGTTGAAGTTGTATACGAATTGGTTTTCCGGTAGTCCGTTAAACGTAACGAATACGAATATTTTTTGAAAGAATTGTAATTCGCAAAGTTCGTCTTGTGTAGTTGTTTTCGGGCGTTTTAAAATCGAAAACGCCGAAAATAAACCAAGACGGGTACGTTGGCCAACGACGGAGTGTACGACGGTGGAGCCGAATATCATTGACCCGGTTAGTACGTCAATTGTTCACGTTTTTTAGCTGATCATCGGCAACTTCGGACTGACTGTTGACCAGAGCAAATCGCAGATGGCCATTTGGTCCGTGCTCGCCGCGCCGCTGCTCATGTCCAACAAATTATCGGCCGTCCGTCCGGAATTCAAAGACATCCTATTGAACAAAAACGTCATCGCCGTGAACCAAGACGTTCTGGGCATCCAAGGCGTTCGATCGTTCAAGGTATACGCATTTCGGTCGAGTGATTTTTGATCTGTCGTATTGTATACACACACACACACACACACACACACACACACACACACACACGAGCGCGCGCAAGGAAAGTAAAATATTACGTCGCGTGGAGCGAACGGGGGAGTACATTTCGTCCGTCCTAGCAGTGAAAACGTACGAAGTTTTCCCTATCGCGTTATTTGTACATCGTCGGTCGAAACTTTTCGTTTACGGGAAAACACCGTGGAAATAACGACGCGATTTTTATTAAAACGATCGTATATATGTATATTGTAATTATTTTGAAAATTCGAATCGATCTAACGGTAATCAATTGTTGCGCAGTGGTCGTACGCGTAATGTGTTACAAAAGACTACTAAGACGAATAATACCGAATCGATAAAGTATCGTTTACGGCACGACCTCGATTTCCCTATATTCCGATATATATATTATACAGATCATATTATACTGTATACGTAGATATATCGATGTCGGTAGAATTCGAAAAAAGTGGCGCGACAACTTGAGTTAAGAAAAAAGATCGAACGAATCGCCTCGGATCGTACGTAAAACCAATCGCTCGCTTCCACCAGCGTACATAAGTTACGAAATCGCGTTCCATCTCGTCACGTGCCGTTCGAACAGCTTTTTTTGTTTTATCGCGCTTCTACTCGCATTTATTCGAATGTGTGCGCGTATATTTTAATCGTCGTCGTGTTTTTCCCTCAGGACAACGGTATCGAAATTTGGACCCGACAAATCGCGCCGTTCAACTATGGATATTATTCGTACGCGGTCGCGTTCGTCAATCGTCGCGACGACGGCACCCCTCACCCGTACCAGGTCAGGGCGGAAGAGTTGGGAATGAATCACCCGGTCGGCTACACCGTTGAGGTCAGCACTTTCGACGCTAGTTATTTATACAAACGTTTTAACGAACTTACGCGCGGTATCGTTTTATCCGTACACAAGCCAGAAAAACGTTCGTCGTTGGTACGCCCGTCGCAATCAGGGCGGAACAGTCAATGTTCGTGCTTACACAAATTCGTACGGTTAAAAAAAAAAAGGTAAAGGGAAACATTTCGATTTCGAGTTCGGCGAAGTAGTACGAAGGTCTTAAACGAACCGTTTCCGCGTATCTTATCCGAAAACAAAGAAATTAAACGTTCGTCGAACGAACGACGAAAAATAATCCTTCGAGTTTTCGTTTCCGGAAAATACGATACTTTAATTACTGTCCGAGTCAAATTGTTGACGAATATTTTGAACATGAAAATCGACTGGCGAAATGAAGTTTACACGTTGAAAACGGTCACCTACCACTCGCGTTGTATATTGTGCACCCGACCTACTGTGTTCGTGTTTAAACTGTCTAATTATTAATTACGCGAACGTTTATTTTCGTTTCAGAATTTATTCGACAATAGCGACAAACAATCCGCGGTTGACGTCAAGCATTACGTCCTACCAAAGACCGTAATTAAAGTTCGAGTTAATCCGTCAGGTAAAACGATTATAGAACGTCACGAATATACGAAATTGAAATACTGGCGATCGTATAGAGAAAACTATATTATAACTATAGGGGAACGGAAACGGCGTAAAAGTTTCGTACCGTTTAAATTTTTCATACGGTGAGCGATAATTTGTCGATTTCCTCACGCCGTCGGACTAACTGTTCGAAACGTTTAATTTTTTTTATTTCGGTACGATAGCACTAGCCTAATTTATGTCCCGAAAAATCAAACGTATTATACGCGCATCGTTTACATACTTCGGCCCGTAGTTGTAAATTAAATTCGGTAAACCCGTAAACAATAATACGTTAACAATAATACGCTTAAATACGGTTGCATATATATAATACATAATACATACGTATTATCTATCGGGCGGAAAATGAATTGAGTTTCTAACGTGCCGTCAGTAATAAAATTGCGGTTAAATGGCGCGTTAGACGTTTCGATTTCGGCATAACGAATAAATAAAACGAATTATGCCGATAACAAAACGTTTATTGGCGATAACTTTTTATTTACCGTCAAACTCGGTGTAAAAACCAACGAATAATTCGATATTTAAGATATTAAAACGTTTCCACGCCCTAAACAGCGGCCCCGAAGTGGCTCGAGTTTTGGGGAAAAAATCGAACCTATTACGCGAACTATAAATTTTTTTCTGGATTATCGTGGGAATCGATTTTTGACGTTTCGCCGAAAATCGTGGGTCAACTTTTGATCATTTACAAGTCGATTGAAACGAAAAAAAAAACGAACAAAAACGCGTGGAATCGAAAAAAATCGACTTTATTATACAATTTGATTAGGCGAACGAATTCGAAACTCGATTCACTTTTGAGCAGCCGAATACTTTCCTGTAGCTTTACAGGAAAACGATATAAACACGAAAAAATTCGCCGTTTCTGACATCGTCACCGCCTTGTGAAATAATTGTATATACAATATATATTGTAATAACTGTGCGCGTTCGATCATGTTGCGCAGGTGTCGTGTTCCTGCGATTCAACGTTAACATGGTCAAGTTGGAAAGTGATGTCTACGACGGTGCACTGAACAACACAATAACGTTTACGTAAATTCGGCACGTTTAGAAAATAAACATGTATATATATATATATATATATATATATATATATATTTATTTATTTATTGCCATAGTACATAAATAG
>JAIPRN010000583.1:18335-38290 GCA_025469175.1 Geopemphigus sp. TES_GeoC_2020
ATGTATATATATATATATATATATATATATACATATATTTATTTATTTATTGCCATAGTACATAAATACGATCGTTGTATGTAGCGCGACGAAGGAATTGTATTCGCGTTATTATCGATTACGTTCGTAGATGTTACTACATTCATAGCCGGCACTCGGTAGTACGTTACAGTTAAAACTTTAGTTACGAGATCGGTTTTCGTTTTATGCAAAACCTAATCGACGACCCGTAATTTATTTAGCGTACGCGATATTTCCGTCGTTGTGATAATTTTCGAGAGATTATTCGTACACGCACATCCGTTATATATTTATAATACTCGTATTAGTTGTTAAATTCAAAATAAAACAATCGCTATTATTGATCGCGTTCGTATTGTTCGAGAGTTTTTGTAAAGACGTAAACTATTATTGGAATGTCACCACCGTCGTATCTTCTGTTCTCTGCTTTCGTTACACGAACAGTAAATACGACGCGACTAGACCCGAAGATTCCGGCTCTCGTTCCGTCCCCAACTATCGTCGTAAAGTCGATTATTCGCCTCGAACGTTGATCGTCATTTTTTTCCACGGTTCTTACGTATCGTTAATGTTTTCTAAATATCGACGCGAACGTCATATTTCGACGTATCAACGCTTCATTTTACGATCGCATAACGCGCGCCGGTCTTCTTCCGAAACTCCGACGTGTTTAGCGTGACCGTAAAAGTGATTCGCAACAAACGACGGCGGTAAATACTTAAATGTTTACACGTTTAAGTTGAAATTTCAAAACTCCGTCACAACGTTGGATTACACGCGTTCATTATCGTAAAACGATACGCGCCGATCTTTCGAATACAAAATCCGAAATTATACCTTCGAAATCGAGAGAGATATCCGTTTCGATACCCGAAATAGTCGGATAGTTCGTTGTCGAACGGAGATGATTTTCGACTATTTCAGGATCGTTCGTAATTTGCCACAGCAGAACCGACGGCGAACGCGTATTTATATAATTTATATGTGTTATGATAAATACGTATATTTTATACAAACGCTGTTTCAACATTCGGGTATAATGGTGCCGAAGTCATATTGACGAAGAAATTTCGTGTTCGAAATTCGTCACGTTTAGGATTCGCGAATTAATCTCGATCGTCGCCGAAATGTCGGTAATCGTAACGCAAAAATTTGCCACCCATGTTGCTCATAGTGAAAGTCCAGCCCCCGTATATTCGCCCGGTTTCGAACGTACCGCGTTTACACGACGTGAACGGAAATCGCCGAATCCTACGGTCGATAGACTCTTTTTGAGGGGAGTTGTTTGCCGTGCACTTACACTATTTCGACGGCGTTGGGTCACCGCCAGAAACGGCGGACGGCAACCACCGCCACGGACGTACCAACGGTGTATTTATGGGGAGGGGCGGTTAGGGGTTTCCCCCTACCCAGAAAATGTTTGAAGGTCTCGACATTTTAAACGTGTCGTCGACAATATAATCGTTATTGTCGTATGTAAATACGCCGCTGGGGCGCGTACGACTTTTCTTGAACATCCGCTACGCGCAAAGAAACGTTCACCGGACGCGTCGTCGTTCGCGCAATTATATATTCGCGGTCCGTTTTCACCGATCGTTACGCGGCTGTCCAAGCGATATGGGAACAACACGGTGCGCCCCACGTATACACCACAACCACGTATACAGAGTGTTCGGAATAACGTGTTGGAATACCGTTTCATAACGAAAACGGCGCGTATTCATTTTTATAACCGTGACGGGCGGGATGGGTGCCGTACCGCAAATCGCGCGAAATAATCGATTACGACTTTCGCCGACATAACGCCCGTGGTTGAGCAATTCGGACGTGTTGGCCCGCGCCGTGTATGGATGTCCCCACGGCTGGGCAGTACGCGCGTTTACCGTCATTTTGCCGGCAACACGAAAACTCGTCGAACAATTGTCCCGGCGAAAAACGAAACGAGTATTGCGTATTATTAATATTATTGTCGAAAATGAAAAAAACGTTCGCTACGCTACGACGGTATAGCGCGTAAATTGTCTCGTATTCCGATCGAACGAAGCGCCGTACAAAATACGTTCGTTTTAGAGACGGTCGAGCACTTGGAGACGCGTACATATTTTTAAAAGGGTATAGTGTAAAAAGGGCACGAACGTACAAGAATCGTGAACACGTTGTAAACAATCGACGTACTTACGAGAATACGAAACGACGTTTCGCCGGCATAATCGCGCGTATTTTAAATAGAAAAACGACCAAAAATTACGCGATCGGGGACTTTTTCTCCCCCACGGACACGTTTATGATACATCGGACGAACTAACGGTTTTTCGACACCGAAAATTCGTCGAAAATCCGAAAACCGCTGGTCCCCCGGCGTCCGATGTTTTCCGAGCCGATTTCGGACGTCGTCGCCTTTCGAATCACTCTGTGTTCGAGAGTTATATTTTCGCCTCTGTCCGATATTTTATTGTTGACGACGCGTTGCTCGCGTGCGCGCGCTCGGTGTACGGACGACAAATAACAACGATAATAAGGACCGCGCGTCGCGAATGACGAAACGAAACCGGTCGAACGTTTACGAAATTATCTAACCGATTATCACACCACGGTGTGTGTGTGTGTGTGTGTGTGTCCACCGTAGCGCTGTGCGCGCCAGACATCGTGAAAACGTTTATGCCGTTCCACACGGCGTTTTTTAACAATTTTCGATTCCCCGGACCGCCGGCGCGCTAATATAACTAATATTCCAGACAACAGTACGCGACGACGAACCGGACGGTGACGACGAGAGACGGAGCGAAAAGAATTGCACGGAAGACACGACGCGAGGTAAGAGTCCGGCGGGAGCCGATATTGGGTTTTTGTTTTTTCATAAACGATTTACGCGATCGGACGTCCTACGAAATTAAATGTGCGCGCACTTCGTCCGGAATAAATTGTACGTTCAACGACGCGTTTCACCTTTGGGACGTTTCCAAACGGTTGTCGGAGAAACGCGTTACGTGTAAACGATACGAGCCAGCGGGTCGCCGATGTTTGTATTAACGAATTTCCTTGGCGTTTCGGTTTACTATACGCGTATATGTATATATAATATCGGGTAACCTTGCTTTGCTCGATAATTTTTTTTTTGGTAAATTGTGTTTTGTGGAAATTATATTTAGATACCAATTACGTACTGATGAAATATAAATAATATTTTTCGATCTTACCGACATAATAATAAAAAAATATGAACTGGTAATAAAAAATCACGAGTGCAATTAGTTTAACATTATATTAGAAACAAGTACCTACTTTTTTATAGTTTATCAATTTATTACGTAAGTATATATATATATTTATCGTCACAATTTTAATTATGGAATCAGATCTTCACCTAATACTTCCTTCCATACTATATTGCGGGTATGTCGAGGATTTTCATTCGGAAAATGGACTTTTAACGTAGTTGGTCGCTTAACTTTAGAAAATGCTACATATAACATGCCACGCCGGACTATTTATACACAATATATAATATTCGGGCGGCACACCGGGTTGGTTTTTGTACATTACGAACGGTGGCCACCCGTGTCCGGTTCAGATCGGATTATTGTCGAGACGTCGGCCGTTGACGGTATTATCGTCGAGCGAACGATTGTTTTTCGACAATTTTTATTCGACCCGTAAGTCGTATACGACGCGGGCGACATATTCGTCGGGTATGTAGACGGACCATCGGAATGAGCTGACCGACCGAAACACGTGCGCGTATATTTTTACAGGCGTTTAAAAAACATTCGCAAACGCGCTTTTTGAAAACGCGCGTATCCGCCGTATTCCGGGAAAATACGTTCGTGCCCGATGTTCGACGACAATAACACGACCGTTTCGCCCCGGGGCGTTTAAACGCGATTATTCAACCGGGCACGTAGACAGGATTACTCGCTAAAGATAAATTTGTATGGGTGGGGGGACGAAATTTTTCGAAAAAACACAGAGTGGGAGGGGCCCTGTGTCTCTTCGAAAAATACTCGACTAACGATATATCGTAAGTAGGTGAAATTACGTTATAATAACCAATTTCCAATTTTGGACACGTAGTGTGACCGGGCACCCGATACTTGGCGGTGAAGCGCGTAAGTAAATACAATGGCCGGCCAAATATTTCGGGTTGCCGAGTCCACCCTTAATTAATTTTAGCCCACGATTGTCTGGATGGAGCGTGGTCGAAGAACGTTTGTTAAATCGTGCGATAGGGAGTTACACGCGCGTAAAACGTCGGACGAAAAAAACGCGCGAAATAATCGACGGTAGTAAATGGTTACCACAGAACCGCGGTCACGCGTCGCGAGAAAAACCCAACAAACGGACGGCAGACACCGCGCCGATTTTTCTAGGCGAAACTCGCCGTCGTTATTATCGTTCCGTCGGTTTTTTTTTTAGAAATGAACATCGCGAACGGCGCCACGGCATGGTTGTTGTGGATATGTTTGCAGACCGTCGGCCGGGTCGACGGGCTGGACAACGGGCTGGCGTTGACGCCGCCGATGGGATGGCTAGCGTGGCAGCGTTATAGGTGCATCACGGATTGCGAAACGTATCCCGACGAGTGCGTCAAGTAAGTGAAAATCGACATCCGCTATTACGTCGTGGCCGTCCGTTTTTCCTTTCCACCGAACACGGCCGACTTTGTCTCGCGACGTTACGCTCTGGCCGAGGTCGCGCGGTCCGTCGGCATACCGCGGTTGGGTAGCAATTTGGCTCAAAGTAAGGGGGGGACGGAGGACATCCCGAGTTCGATTTCTTAAAAAATGATTTCTCGACGTTCCTTGAACATGCTTCCGCGTCGTTTTGTTTGCGAATAATCGAATCAAATGTCTCGGATAACGTTTGGTAGCGTTTTACAACGTTTATATAGTTTTTCCTATTTTCGGACGATACGCTCTCGCCGCGGATTTGTCACGCCACAATGTCATTTTTTATAAACAAAAATTCTTCGACCCCCTCTCCGTACCGATCGTTATATTATCTACGAGACGTTTTTTCGTTTTATTTATTCGGGGGGAAGGGGGCGGAGGAGGCCGAGAGCATTTGAAATTAACCAAAAAAAAACCTTATATCGCGCCCGACTTATATTAAACTACGGTTTTTTTTTCATTTTCATTCGCCCAGTGAACAATTATTCATGCGAGCGGCCGACTTGTTGGTCAGCGAGGGTTACGCGAAATTGGGCTACCGATACGTGATCGTGGACGATTGTTGGCTGGCCAAGAACAGATCGGCGGACGGAAAATTAGAAGCCGACAAGAACAGATTCCCAAGCGGCATCAAGGCGTTATCGGACTACGTGAGTGACCACTAAAATATCCCCCCCCACCAACACGAGTACGCGCACAATCGCTGGCGGATGTACACGCAAAGGTCTCTTTACCTAACGCGGGTAGTTCGGGCACGACCAGTATTGGGGAGGGGGACGTCGATAAAGACGTTGTTGCGGTCATCTCGTATTACGAAACCCCTTCGTTCCACCGGCCGGTCGAACCAGCCGGCAAACGTACTCGTCTCTGATTAACGTTCTCGAATCATTTCGCCCGAAATACAAAACGAATAAACCGTAAAACGACGCGTGTATGGCCGCCCGTCGTTTTCGCCGTCTACCGGGGTACCGGCGCGACTCGAATTACGGCGGCGCGCCGTTCTTACGATACTCCTCGGTCTTTTACAGGTACACGCCAAAGGGCTGAAATTCGGTTTGTACGAAGACTGGGGCACGAAAACGTGCGCGGGATACCCGGGCGTGTTGGGCCACGAGGAGCTGGACGCCAAAACGTTCGCCGAATGGGACGTAGATTATGTGAAACTGGACGGATGCTATTCGAACGTCAGACATATGGACAAAGGTACACCTACTACGGGCGAGTTAACGACGAATCGTTTTGTTTTCGATTCGTCGTATTTATCGTTTTTTTTTTCACGGGGGGTATCAAACCAGACCTTTCGGCAATTACGTTTCCCGTAAATTATGTTTTCGTTGTCGTTCGTAACAATTGACGCCGAGATAAAACTAAAATAAATACCTCCGGACGACTTTCGGAAAAGGTTATCGGTATTTTTGTGTTTATACGTAACCTTACGATACGAATATCGAAACATCCGGTATTGGTAAAGCGCGGAAAATACAGAATAGAACGTAGAAACCGCTTTATCGAATGACGGATTTAACCGAACGGTATCGATTACGGTGTTTAACACCGGAAAAATGATGGGCCCGGCGTGGTTTACGCGCGTGTAGAGACAAGAATTAGCTATACAGACGGAAGTCGACGCGGAGGCTTATGAAAAATAAGTCCGGCGGTGGTTATTAACGTGAGAAGGCACGGAAGAGGTTTGTCGATAGAGACAC
This sequence comes from Geopemphigus sp. TES_GeoC_2020, assembly GCA_025469175.1. NCBI lineage: Eukaryota > Metazoa > Arthropoda > Insecta > Hemiptera > Aphididae > Geopemphigus > Geopemphigus sp. TES_GeoC_2020. The sequence goes on from JAIPRN010000583.1 coordinate 24,730, forward strand.
GTGAGATGGGCGGCGAACGTAAGACAATAGAGAGCCACCGCGGCCATTCGAATCCTGATCGGGACGATTATCATCCGTAAAGCGTTCAAGTTTTAGGCGTTTATTTCGTCGTCGAACGATTTTCAACCGTCTGTATCGCCGGGAAAGGTTCGCCCATCCCCTGCCCACTATATCACACACACACCCCCCCTTCCCGTATGCCGTAACGAATAACGAAACGAAATAGGTTACCCGGAATTCGGGAGGCATTTGAACAACACGGGCCGACCGATGGTGTACTCGTGTAGTTGGCCGGCGTACCAAGAGGAGAAGGGAATGTTGGTGAGTGTAACACACGCACAACGGTACGAGATTTAGTTAATGACTCGCGGGTTGCCCCCTACAGATTGACTACGCGTCGATGGCCAAACACTGCAACCTTTGGCGCAACTACGACGACATCGACGACTCGTGGGACAGTATGATAAAAATCGCCGACTACTTCGCGCTGAAACAAGAGTTCTGGGCCAAGTACGCCGGGCCGGGACACTGGAACGATCCGGACATGGTACGCAACGTTAATAGGAAGAATTATGATCGCGTAACGTTAGGCCGGGATCGTCCCGACGCGCAATTGAACGAGAGTTCCGCCGTCGCGCGCGTTCGAAAATTGGAAAATCAACGACAATTGAATCCCCTCCCCATCCCCTACTAAGTCGTAATTAAAAACGTCGAAACCGTGTACCGGAAATCATCGTCGAGGTAGAATCGTTTTTACGGGACGCTATTTTCGGTACACTCGAAGCGGTAATCGACCAGCTTTTCGGTCTAAAATAGTACGGAAAACAAAAACACACGCACCCGCGCGGTTTCCGATCCTCCTTTCCCATAACGAATTAGGATAATATGTTCGCCGCCTTTTAGCTGTTGATCGGAAACTTTGGATTGACGCACGATCAAAGTAAAACGCAAATGGCCATATGGGCCGTGCTGGCCGCCCCGCTGCTCATGTCCAACCGGTTGGCGGATATACGACCGGAGTTCAAACGCATTTTACAAAACAAAGGCGTGATCGACGTCAACCAAGACGCGCTCGGCATACAAGGGACCCAAGTGTTTAGGGTGAGTTTTTTTTTTAAATTCGAAATCTTGTTACGACGCGGTGGATAACGCGCGTCTGGTAAACTTACGATCGCTCAAAACCGACCGAAACTATTTGAAATTTGGCCAAAAACACATTTTTTTCGCACGTACAAATCGAAAACTACTATTTTTCAATCGGTAAATTAAAAAAATAAATAAATAAATAAAATCGGTGGTTTAGATATAACCGATTACGTTTAATAGCGTTACGATTTCGATATTTCAAAATTTTAATTTCTATTTTCGGCGGGAAAGACGTACATATTTTTTGAACGAAATGACAGAAAATGTAGCGAATACGAACGATTTACATTTTCGTTGACAAACCGGCAAAAAATATGTTAGGTCAAACGTATAAGCCGTTCTGATTCGGTCAATTCTCTGTTTAAGTCTCCAAAATTCAGTTTTGAAATTTGAAAATTTCCCGTAACTTTTTACCGCGAACACATTGCATATAACTGTGTTATGGTCGAACAAATAATTGATCGACCCATTTTAGGACAAAGGCATCGATATTTGGACAAGACCAGTTCAACCCATTTCCAACGGACAGTATTCTTATGCAGTAGCATTTGTGAGCCGTCGTGTCGATGGTGCTCCTTACCCATACAACATAACGTTAGAAGATTTGGGCTTAAATAATCCAAACGGCTACTCAATAGTTGTAAGTATTTAATACAAAATTTGTTCGTTTGTGCGAACGAATTACTTAAACTTGACGCTGGAGAAAATGAAATACGTTAAACCGTGTGAATTTTAGAATCTTTTTGATGAGAAAAACCAGACCTTCTGTAATTTTAGTCCAAAATCAACTGTTAAGGTTCGAGTCATCCCTTCAGGTAACGTAAAACCAACAGAAATTTGTTTCGCTCTTAGTTACTCGACTGACTTTTAATTCTATAATAGGCGTCGTTTTCTTACGGATGAACGTCGAAAGTTTAATCAAACCATGCTCGGACACCAATAAAAAATATTTCTTCATGTAATGGTGAACAAGGCAGCTCGAAATACATTTCTATACATTATATACATTCTATATATTACATCACTATGTAGTGTAACACGCATATTTTTATACTTGACAACTTTTTGGTTCAACAAGAAAAAAAGGCATAAATTTCGCTCAATTTGTATTATTTATGTCAACAAAATGTTATAAAAATAAAAATAACTTAGACCCAGTTTTAAGACAAATTATAAGTATACGTATTACTGTTTATAGTTATTGTAATGATCAAAGATCTTACGTGTTTTATATTTCTAGAAGACTGGAATTCTCCAACGAGCACATCGCCTAGAAATAAAATTACAAATACGAGTAATGTATTATTTTCCATACGCTCGACGATTTTAATATAGTTTTGTATTGTTCTAAAACGTCAGAAGTGTTATTGTTTCGATTTATCGTCTAATGAGAATTACCTTTGTTCACATCGATTGGATCGGGTAGGAGAAACACAGTTTGTTTCCAATGGGTGGGTGGACAGTACGGCGATGTTGACAAAGTCACGGGGTTATCGTTATCAAACCTTGAATCGAAATAGCCGACTAAACTGGTCATTGAACACGTTTTGTTTACAATTAATTTGAATTCTACTTTGAAATTTGTAGAATTTGTATCACACGTGTACATGTCAAATGTACAAAGTTTAAATTCTTCGGTAACAATTCGGTCGGCAGGTACAATTTCGACGTGAGTTTTGTTTAGAGTTTCAGTTCTCAAGGATGGCATGCGAAAACCATACACGTCCGACCAGAAACCTAATAAATCCTTATATCTATCTGTAATTATCGAAACGAAAAAAAAAAAATATTAATAAGATATGAATGAAAAAACATACGTTTAATTGAGCTAAATACAAATACAAGTGAAATATTTTGTAGGCACAGTGTATCACCGTTGCTTTAAACATATATAGCTAATTTGGCGGAAAAATAAGTTTTTTTTTAGTCTCACTATTGGATATTTTGAGTTTAAGTACATACATATAATATACTTATTGGTCTAATTTTGACAATAACTTGAACCATATATTTAACTCGCAATGTTTCTAGGTTAAATGCTCACTATATGATGGCAACTCGAAGTTTAGTAAATTTTGTTTGTCGTTTGAACATTAGTTACTTAATATTAACACTGGTGTACCAAACACGTTATATGACGATGAAATGCGTTTGTAGACGTTATTATTTACAGATTTAAATTTTATAAAAATTCGATTTTAACATTTCAAAAGGGAATCTGTATGTACAATTTAATCGTTATTTTATGTATTTGAATACAAAACGTTTAAAAAAAAAAAAAATCGATATTTTTAAACACCGAAATACGAATATCGAGAAAGCAGTAGCGTTGATAATGAGCATTATTGTTCGAACGTAATAGTTTTTTCACAATAATTATCACACAACTTATTTTCCAGCCAAATACGAACGGAATAACGTTTGTACAACCGCATTATAAATCTGTACACAATAGTATTATTTATGCTACCTGTATCACTAACACCACTGATGAATAGGTTACATTCATTAGGTAATATGATACCATTTTTGTTCAAATATTTATCGCGGGCAAATATTAAACTGTCCAGCATGGATTCAAACAACAAAAAGTATCCCATCCACTCAGAAACGATGACGTCGACTTTTTCCACAGGCAAATTGACATCTTCGATTCTTCCTTTCACAGGTACAATAGTATCATGAAATCCGTTTTCCCTGTCGACGTTTTATAACGTATCAACACAAAATAATATATATATATACATCGAATAGGGGTTTTCTCGTGTTTTACAATATTCGAACGATTTATACCTAAAATTGTCTATGGCATTGTATAATATATCAGCTTCTTCGACAGCGAACACTTCAACTGCTTGCGCTTTAGCCATAAACATGGACAATATTCCACTGCCCGTGCCCAAGTCTAACACAACTTTATCTTTAAAAGAAGGCGCGTTCAGTAATATAGCTGAACAATAACTTTGCGTTCGTACTTTGTCCTGAAAATTATTTAATTATTACACGCTCGTAATTGTAATTCAATTTAATATATAGTAAAATCGCGTAATGTTTTGTCGGTGAAAAAAATGTTACGTACCTATTTTCAGTTTATAATAATTAGGAAATCAGAAATTTATTTTTACCATAAGCATTTCATAATGAATGTCAACGGACGAGTATGAACTGAAATAGGATTGGTCTTCTTCTAAGTACATCGTTGACGCCGTTTTAACGGCATTTTCCGTTTGAGCAGACAACACTTTTGTTAACGTACTTTTCATTTGGACAATTTTAGACTGTGCGTCGGCCAGTTCTATTTCTTTCATTTCTAACTGAAAATATTAAACTTCAATATCGCGTTTAAACCATAAACAAAATACTTAATTGTCCGTTAATATTTACCTGTTTCGTAACTGTTTGTATTTTGTTTTGTATATGATTAAAATGTTCAGAAGACAATGTAAATTGATTGTTTTCAAAATTAACTGTATATCCAGATTCTGATTCTTTGTCGTCCTCAATAATGTCATCATCGATATCTAAATAATCGAAGAAAAAACGTTAATTACGTTTCGATTATTACGAGGTTTATAATTATATCGATCGCGAAATGTAATTCAGTTTAAACATTTCAAATTGACTTCGAACGCGCGTAAGTATTTAACGAATAAAAAACATTTTTCAGTTTAGTACAATTTAGTTCGTAAGCAAAGTTGAATAAGCAAACACACGGGCACAAAACAAACGAATTTAAAACGTCTTACAAAACATTAGCCAAGGATCATCTTTCACGACTGGTATTAAGTATTTGTCGTCGTTCCACGCTTCCGTATCACTTTCAAACATTGTACTAGGATTGAAACTTTCATCTTCGTGTACGCGAGTTCTCGTGTAGTTGATGCATTTAATATACGAATAGGAGTCCATATTATACTTTTGTTTCGCGGCGGACAAGTCGAAATGATGAACCTTTGCGCAATGAATGATCGCTTCCGGTACTTCGTCGTACGACAGTTCACAAAATAGGCATTTTACTGTATCGGAACAGTCTTCTATCCAATCGTGATCAGAATCTGAATTTACGGACATCTAAAAACAAACGTTTGAAATTATAATTGATCGTTACGTATATAAAAACGTATTTACATTTTGAAGAAACGAATAACGATAGGATTTTTAAAGAAAAAAAAACGAATCGTACAACTTCCGACGAGATAGGACTGTAAGTGGCGACGTATAACGATAATCGGTTAACGACAAGACGTAGAACAATCGGAACTATCAAAGTACTCGTGGAAAATAATTGGCGATACGAATGATTTCGGGTAACGCGTGGCTTTAACGTAAAATCGCCGCGACGGTGATCGAAGCGCGCGTAACGTAGAAAGCACGAAACGGCGTCGCGGCAAATGTAAAAAAAATAATTACGCCTTACCGTCTACGGTCTCTTTTCATCGGCGATACTATTATTACGGTGACGTAGCGGCCGGTTGGATCGTACGAAATTTCGAACGGCGAATATTCTCGCGGGTCGGACAACGGTGTACACGTTCGTCGGTGGCGATAATCAAAAATCCCAACCCGCCGGACGGACTCCGATAACGCGCGCCCGTGGAGGAAAAACCGCCGCCGCCGCCGCGCACACGGTTTTCGGACGCGATTACGACCACGGTTCTTCTATACGTACCCGTCCGTGATACCGGGCGTGCGATAGCGGTTATACGCACGCACAAACCTCCTCCTACTCTCACTCGCGGCGTATATTTGCACGGGGACGTTACCGCCGCCGTCGTCTTCTCGCCCGTACGACGGGTTCGTTCCTTTTTCGGCTCGCTCGTTTCGAATAACGCCGGCCACGTTACCCGCCCCGAGAACCATATGGCGGCCGGTTATCGTCGACTGAACCAATTCGTCGCGATCGGCCTGAGCGCCACCTGCGGCGGTCTGGCCACGTATTTCGGTCTCACCCGAGGCCCGTTCCGCGCGGACAACGAACGAGCGTATTACGCGGCATTCGAGAACAAAGAGACGAAATGGGACTGTAACTGGGACAGGTGAGCGGCGGCCCGCGTCTATAATAAACGTGGCGACCAACCCCGGTGCCGGATGTTTCGGGTTTTTTTCTTTGGACGGGAAAAACGCGTAGTAACCCGTATTTCGTCGGGACGTTCGAATTTCTCCGCGCACTCGTGTCCGTCGTCAACCACGGTCGAACCGAGCATTTCGTACGAACGGCGAATCGATCGCTAGTGCCCTATTGTTTACGACAACACGCCGTAGGAGCGTGCGACGGCTATTACACGTTCGTCCCGTTATTACGATAATTGAAAAAATAACGTTTTAAGCGCCGATCATTTCACGTTCAACGCGATTATTTTCATAAATAGTAACGGCGTCGCGTCGATTATCCGTTTAATTATTGTATTTTTTTTTGTCAATTACCGAATCAACTTTTTTAAACGCAATTTTCGTATAAATCTTGAACTGTTCGAATAACGTTCAAAAATAAAACGAAACCTATAGGAATTCATCGGTGTTTTTCACGAACGAAAAGCGTACAAATTCTATACAATTCACAATTGTTTTATACTCTTTGCGATTAATAACGTTAACTTTATTTTATATACGCACTTGAAGTATCTGTATGCATTTACTCGTTCTTTACAGTGTTAGCCGAGGTTCAGACGGACATGTATAAAAGTGCTTAGTCATTAAATCCGTCACCGGGTGTAATCACAGTGTTTTTGTCTTCCTCATTTTGTATTGTCGCTTTGCTAAACATCTTACAAGTAAATTAATGTTCGACTATGACCGGACTGTATTTTTAACGTTTACAGGTATTAATTCAACCTCGATAAAAATAAAATTTCTACCTACTCGTTTATTCCATTCAAACATACCTACATACTTATCTATTCCATTCTAACATATCTACCTACCTACCTAGTATATTGCTACACGCCATGATGGAAACGAAAAAACGGAGTGGCCGCCAGTCTTCGGCCAAGACGAAAAAAGAAAACATACAAGTGATAGTGAGATGTCGGCCAATGAGCTCCAAAGAAATATCCAATGGGTACACCGAGGTTGTGAAAATGATAAGGGAAGACAATTCCGTCGCAGTCGCCGTTCCCAAAAATGATGATTCCGAGTATAAACAATTCACGTTTGATTCTGTTTTCGATTGGAATTCTACTCAAGAAGAACTCTACAAGAAAATGGTTCATCCGCTAATTGAATCCGTTTTGAACGGATTTAACGCTACAATATTTGCCTATGGACAGACCGGAACTGGTAAAACGTATACAATGGAAGGCATCAGAGATGAAAAACTTACGTTGTGTGACCAAGAAAATCGCGGTATAATACCGCGAACTTTTGAACAGATATTCCAGACCATTGAACAGTCTAACAATAAACAGTACTTAGTATTTTCTTCGTATTTGGAGATTTACCAGGAAGAAATTCACGATTTGTTAGAGGCCAAATGCAAAGGAAAGTGCGAACTTCGCGAGGACAAAGACGTCGGTGTTTACGTGAATAATTTAAACAAATACGTTTGCAAAAATGTTCAGGAGATTTTAAAAGTCATGCAAGAAGGTAATAAGAACCGTACGATCGGTGCTACGGACATGAACGAACACAGTTCTAGGAGTCATGCTATTTTCACGGTCACTGTTGAAATAAAAAGTTCCACCGAACGCATTAGGGTTGGAAAATTGAACCTTGTTGATTTAGCTGGTAGTGAAAGACAGAGTAAAAGTGGAGCAACTGGTCAACGACTCAAAGAAGCCGGTAAAATTAATCTTTCATTATCCACATTGGGAAATGTTATACATGCGCTTGTAGAAGAAAACTCTTCACACATACCGTACAGAGATTCAAAACTCACTAGACTATTACAGGATTCGTTGGGAGGAAATTCGAAAACTCTGATGATCGCTAACATTGGGCCAGCCAGTTATAATTGGGACGAAACACTCACTACATTACGGTACGCCAATAGAGCGAAAAACATACATAATGCTCCTCGTGTCAATGAGGATCCTAAGGACGCTTTAATTAGACAATATCAGGACGAAATTTCTAAACTACGTAACATTTTAAATGAAAAATCGTCGAAGAAAGTAACTAAAAAAGAAAAGAATTACAACGTGGATAATCTTCAAGAGCATACAAAGTTCTTAGAGAAACAACAACAAGATTTAAATGAAAAACGTAACAACATATTGGAAAATAAGGACAATTTGTCAACCGATGATCAGAATCGTATGCTGTACGATATAGAATTGGAAAAGGCAAAAGTCGCTGAAGAAATGGATTTTGTGGCGTCGGTAATCACTCGTATTCAATCAATGGAAAGCAGCGTGTTGAGAGGAGGTAAATCCATTACCGATCACTTGCACGAACAGCAAAGTCAAATCGACAAACGTAACAGGGAGATTCAGGAAGAAATAAGAATGGAACAAGAGTTGGCTAAAAATTTGGAAGAAATTGCCGGTTATACGGAGTCAATCAGGGAGACTTATTCGACATTACTGGAAGAGGTAGAGTCCAAACAAGCAAAATTTGACAAGTTGATGAGTCTTTATCAAAGCCTCAAAGGGGAATTGAAAGTGAAAGAGGAAGAACATTCTAATCAAAGGAGAGACATTGAATCCAACCAAGAGGCAATGACGAGACAACTAAAACTTGGGAACATAATAATGACGAATTTTGTACCCCAAGACGAACTCCAGAACGTTAAAGATAGGTTGTATTATGATGATGACACCAACGAATGGCGTATGGTCAGTAACCAATTGGAAGGCCATACGCGAGGCTGCATCAATGGCGTGATCAATACCAGAAGAAACGAGAATTTAATAACGTTGAATTTGTTAACGCTCGAACATAAATTGGAGGAATACAAGAAACCAGAGATTTCGCCGTCGTTACTGTCGATGCTCGACGAAGCGTTAAAAGTTGAGGACGACATGCAAGTGGACGCGTCGATTGCGGAACGTCCTAGAAATGTGCGGAGCGCTGTTGGACCAAAAACTAAACCCGCCTCCAATAAAAACTACCCAAGAGCACGTGGCCTAATACCAAAATAAATAGACATTTGTTGGACACTTAAATTTAATCTGTACACCAAATAACGTTGTTAATATTAAAATACTAACAGCTACTAAATAATAAGACTGCATTTATTACATTTATATTCGGTTCACTAAGATTGTTTAATTAATATTTATTATTTATTTATACGTTCGCCTTTATTATAACTTTCACATTCCTAGTCACGTGTAAAGAAAATGACTTTTGTTCGAATAACCTACCTACCCATTTTCTATTTTTAAACGTTTCGCTTTATAATCACAATTGTTTTTTTTTTTTATATGCTTCTCCTAAAAGAAGTGCTAATCAAAACTAACATAGTCATATTTGTCTAGTCTTTCTGCACAACGAATGACACTAATAAATCATGTTATATATTATTATATATTTGTCATTTATTTATTCTTGACCTTATTCTTTCTTTGCTTACCAAATGGAATAAGAATGTGTTAGTCAACGTGTACATTTTCCAGGCGTGAACCTAAGACTTTAGTAAAACCACCAGTTGACCCAAACAACCCAAAATTACAAAATGAATATAATCGGAAGGTTGAAGATAAAACGTCCCGTGCGACGCGGAACATTTATCTTATTAGACACGGTCAATACAATCTAAAGGGTGAGACTGATAAAGAGAAGACATTGACTGAACTAGGTACGTAAAACATCTATAAGTAAATAAAAAATAGCTCGGGCCCTAAACGCGGACATACCGAGTAAGAAACAAATTTTAAACCAAATTATGATCATAGTAAATAATAATAAGCATGTATACCATCGTCGACATATGAAGATGATACATATTATTTCTTTATACCGTTACCTAACAAATATAAAATACTTACGCGTTTCTTTCGTAATTGATCGTTTGTGAACCAACCGACCTAACAATAATGTGTATATGCCTAAGTCGGTATCAAATATCGAACACGTTATTTTAACTCGCCCGAAAAAAAATCTTAAAAAAAAAACCGTCAATAGAGATATTAACTAATTAAAAATACGAAAATTGTTCATAGGAAGAAGACAAGCGCTGTACACTGGCGAACGCTTAAGCTCGTTGAATCTGCCGTGGACGTCAATTACGCATTCGACCATGACACGTGCAATAGAAACTAGTTCGTTGATTCAAAAACATTTACCCGCCAATATACCGTTGAAGTCAAGTGATTTATTAAGAGAAGGGGCGCCCATACCACCGGATCCACCAAACAAGAACTGGAAACCCGACCTATATGTAAGCGCGATTTATTTGACGACTTATTGTTTTAGCCTATTTTGATCTAAATTATAAATGCTGTTTAGCAGTTCTATCAGGATGGAGCTCGAATTGAAGCCGCTTTCCGTAAATTCATTCATAGAGCTCCGCCTGAACAAAAGCACAACTCGTATGAACTGATCATTTGCCACGCCAACGTCATTAGATATTTTGTTATGAGGTAATTTACGTGAATATATATACACATATATATGTTTATCATTGGCTTATCGTCAGTGCGTGCGTTTGTATATATTCATATTCCCCGATGATATTTTTATGTTTCAGGGCTTTGCAGCTAACACCCGAGGCGTGGTTACGTTTGAGTTTGGATCATGCTAGTATTACAATGCTCTCCATCGGGCCCAAGGGACGAGTGATCTTACGGAGCTATAGTGATTCGGGTTACATGCCACCAGACGAAATTACTGGATGAATTGCTGCGTTTGATTGGGTTGTTAATACTTTGGCGTCAGTTTGTGGTTCAAACATTTTGCAATACTCGATATCGCGCCAGCTAATTTTCTATTTTATCAAGAGAAACATACTTACAATGGAAAATAAATAATTTTATTTAAACGCGCGTGGTATGTCGTTTTTAAACGCTGTGTAAACATTGGATTAGCGTTGTGTTGCCAAATAACTGTCTGTAACAATCAGTACACGGATTGATCATACTTGAAATTTGGCTCATCAGCTCATGATAGTCACAAATATAACACGTGTGAACAACACAATGTATCCGATAATCAACAGGAGTATACATCAAATTAATCCAAAGAGATGACTAAAATAAACCTTGAAATAGGCGCCTGTAAAGTATAATAAAATATATTCGTCTATTAAGAAGGGATGTCTGATGATATTGAAATTGGTAGTTAACGTAATTACTGTATTAGCCAACGAAATAATTAGAAAATTTCTGATTCTAGTTTAGCGAACAGATCGTGCGTGTTTATATATATTTTTTTTTTTTTTTTTTGTAAAGGGATGAGTATAGTAATTTGAAACAATCGAACATGCGCAAATTATTCTAAAATTGACCCAACTATTTTAAGCTTGACAATTGCGCGGTAATTTGACGACAAAATTGAAACAAACCCCTCTTGTACGAGATTTTTGTTTGAACCGTTCATTGTGTTCCGAAATAATTCGGCACTATGACAAAGACGTTTAGTTTATTTGGACGCACTTTAGTTCCTAATCTTGGATTACGAAAACATTTCGTTATATGTCGTACGTTTTGCCCGCTAATTGGCCCGAATTCTCCGATTCTCATGCTAATAGTGGACCGCCGTAACAAATATAAAGTTTTTATTTATATCACTGTGCCTATAACTGAAAATTCTCACATGGGATCGAACGGGAAAATTTTATAGGAAAGCGTAGCAGCGGCGGCAGTTTGGTTTGTGGTACCAAAAATGCCGTCGGTAAAATCGTTCATGTTATACTGCGTGGACATGGTAACGAGATCGTCGGCGTTCGAAACTGTACGTGTTTTTCGGTATTTCGCTAAGACCTAATCTTAAAAACAGTTTAGGATAACATACCAAGCGCCAACGTCGGATTTTGCCCACGTTCGTGGTTTGTAATGTAAACCGAACGCGACGGGGGTTAGTGCCCGTTTAGTTTCTTCATTAAACCGTGTTCGCCCGTCCAAACGGAAAATCGTCGTCGTCATTGGAGTTCGCCGGACACGGAATACGATAGGAAGGGCGACCATTTCCGAAGCCGAGGAGAACGCGGCGCGATTTCAGTAATACCCGCACGAACGTCGTAATATATAAACGTTGAATTTATTTTTTAAACGTAAATTTCGATAAAACGTACACAGTCCGTTAAACGCGATGACGCGTTTCGTATTAAATATATATGTTGCGTGTATAACAAACGCGGTAAGTATACAATTTTTGGGTTTTTTTTTTATATATATATAAATAGTAAACATCGGTTAGAGGTGTATATCCGCGCGCGCGCTCGTGTGTATATATTTACTGGACCGGTTTGTAGATTCTGGTGCAAATGACGTCGTCCACGGCCAGGACCTGAAACAACGACGGAAATAATTACGGTAATTATCGTACCCGACGAGGCCGCCCGCGAGCGTTCGGCCACCGACGTCGGCCTAATTGGCGTTTAACGTATTTTACACGAACGCCGGACGACGCGGCGCGTTCGTTATTTTTCCGTTTTCGCGATTTCCGAACCGACCACACCGTGTGCGTTATATTTTCGCGACCGACTTTCGGGAATTACGCCGCCGTCGAACGGGGACGGCGCGCGCGTTCGCCCCGTTTTCGGTTTTTCCCTCGCGGAAAGGGCCGCCAACTTTACGCGCGAACGGTTCCGGCGCGTATTACCATTTTCAATTGCTCCGGCTCGAATTCCCTGACGATCGTGGTGACTTGCTTGTCGTTCTTCTGGGTGTGCAACAATTTGTTGCCCTCCTGGGTGATGAGCGACTTCACTTTGCGGCCGTCGGCCGTCTCTTCGTCGAATTCCTCGCCCAGTTTGAACGCGATCGACGTGTTCTTGAACGTCGAGTTCGACGACAGAACGTACTTGTCGTCCTTTTTGGTGAGCTCCACCACCGGCGTCACGGAGTTCCCCAATTTACGAGTCAGCATGCCGACGCCTGCGAAAAAACCACACGGGGGTCGTTATTTATCCGACGATAACGACGGGGTTACCCCGTTGGGGGAAATTCGCGGCACACTCGTCGGCGGACCTTTTCGATTATCCCGGTGGTAGCCAACGAACGAACGCGAAGAATAACGGGTCCCCTCCCGTCCGAACGTCGCGAGGGGAAACCCGGTGTAAAATTTCGGTTTAGTTTATATCGCCGAAACGATAGGTTCGTATTTATTTTGACACAATTTGGGGTTCCCCCCCCTTCGAAATCACCAATTTTCGCGCCGACTATAACGGGCGTTTCGAACAATTTCGAAAGCGACGATTCGCCGGTGAAACGGTTCGTCGTCAGGGCTCGTTCTAATCAATATTATGGCCGGTTGTAATTACACATTCGGGCCATTACCTAAATATTTAAAATAGCCGAATATGTTTTCAGTGTTT